>CANJKZ010000355.1:0-65845 GCA_947471745.1 Closterium sp. Naga37s-1 | reverse complement strand
TTCAACAGCTGCTGCCTTGCCCTTCTTAGCCTTGCCCGCATAGAAGCCCGCCTTTTGCGCCGCCTGCAGGGTGGAGGATGGCGGGAGGGCGGAGGCGGAAGAAAGGGAGGACAGAGCAGACACGATTACGGCCTACAAGAGAGGAGCCGCTTTTCATCCTCGCCCAGCACCAGCTTTATTGAATCCCACACGGTCCACTCGAATAGAGGGTGCTGCCTTTTCTGCTTCTTCTCCCTCCTCTGCTTTTACTGCCTTGCCCTTCTTGGCTATGCCCGCATAGAAGCCTTGCAGAATACGTCACATGGGGGAGCAGGTCACCTGGAAAAACACGTTGAAGGGCTGTGACGTTGAGCAGTTGGCGTCAAGAACATGAAACGTCAAGAACACTTAGACTGCCCAGCGTCAAGTGAGACGATCATTGAAACGCCTCAGGCCAAGAGCTCACCTTGAAGAACATGTCAAAGTGCTGCGATGCGACTGCCCAATGTGAAGTGCTGCGATGCGACTGCCCAACGTGAAGTGCTGCGATGCGACTGCCCAACGTGAAGTGCTGACTTGTCAGAGAGAGAAAAATCATGTTCAGCAGCTCACCTTGAGAAACTTGTTCAAGCCCAGAGCTCACCTTGAGAAACTTATTCAAGCCCAGAGCTCACCTTGAGAAACTTATTCAAGCCCAGAGCTCACCTTGAGAAACTTATTCAAGCCCAGAGCTCACCTTGAGAAACTTATTCAAGCCCAGAGCTCACCTTGAGAAACTTATTCAAGCCCAGAGCTCACCTTGAGCTCACCTTGAAAAACATGTCAAAATGCTGCGACTGCCCAACATCCGTGACGTAGACGACCCACTCCGCCTTCTCCTCCTCTATGCGGTAGCTGGGGGGAGGGGGTTATCATATTGGATGAGGGAGGGGGGGGAACGGGGAAGAGAGCAACAGCAGGGAATGAGAGGACAGACGTCTGTGACATAGACGACCCACTCCGCCTTCTCCTCCTCTATGCGGTAGCTGGGAGGGAGGGGGAATGCAGGGGCAGGAGAGAGCGAGGTGAGAGGTGAGGGAGGGCAAGGGAGGCACAGCAAGCGAGGGAGGCACCACGTCATGTGGACAACCCACTCCGCCATGTCTCCTCCTCTATGCGGTGGCTGTGAGGGAGGTTGGTGAGAGGTTGAGGGGAGAGTGGGGGAAGGGGATGGAGGAAAGGGCCCTGGGAAAGGAAGAGACAAGTAACGTCCTTGATTAGGACGACCTACTCCGCCTTCTCCTCCTATATGCGATAACTGGGGGGAGGTGGGAGGGGAGAGGGGGAGGAGAGGGAGGGGAGGGTGGAGAAGGAAAGGAGATTAGAAAGAAGGGGACTGGAGGACAGACACGGATGACATTTACGACCCATTCCGCCTTCTCCTCCTCTATGCAGTAGCTGGGGGGGAAGGGGGGGGAAGTGGGTGGGGAGTGGGAGGAGAGCAGGAACGTATGGGCATCAAAAGTTGAACCATACGTTCCTGCTTTGAGACGTCTCAAAACCTGCTCATATGTTCCTGCTCATATGTTCCTGCTCATATGTTCCTGCTCATATGTTCCTGCTGGGAGGAACGTAATTGAACCTCCCATCACTCTTCACCACGATCAGAGGAGCCTTGTGGCCCTCCACGAATATGCAATGTGCCCCCTCGCTCTCCACTACCAGCCCGACGTCACTCCACAAGCACCCATGCTCTCCACCCACTCACAGGCTCACAGCAGTCACACTCGGCCAAGCAACTCACAGCAGGCAGGTGAGATCCGTGGTGGCGCAGTTAAAACCCTCCATCGCTCTTCACAACGATCAGAGGCACCTTGTGGCCCTCCACGAAGACGCACTGTGCGCCCTCGCTCTCTTCTTCACTGACCCTTTCACACCATTACGTGCCAAGCAACTTACAGCAGGCAGGTAAGGTCGGTGGTGGCGTAGTTAAACCCTCCGTCGCTCTTCACAACGATCAGAGGCACCTTGTGGCCCTCCACGAAGACGCACTGTGCGCCCTCGCTCTCTTCTTCACTGGCCCTTTCACACCATTACGTGCCAAGCAACTTACAGCAGGCAGGTAAGGTCGGTGGTGGCGTAGTTAAACCCTCCGTCGCTCTTCACAACGATCAGAGGCACCTTATGCCCCTCCACGAATATGCACTGCGCCCCCTCGCTCTCCACCACCAGCCCGGCTGCTTTGAGCTTCTCAAGTGCTGCAGGGATGCGCGAGTTGTAGAACGACTCGCCCTGGTGGGGAGAGAAGGGACGAGTGGGTGAGAAATGAGAAGAAGAAGAAAACAAGGTACCAATTTTGAGGCGCCTCGAAAGTCGCCCTGGTGGGGAGAGAAGGGACGAGTGGGTGAAAAGTGAGAAGAAGAAGAAAAAAAGGTACCAAACTCTTTCCCCCCCCCTTCGCTCTCCACCACCAGCCCAGCTGCCTTGAGCTTCTCGAGTGCGGCAGGGATGTGCGAGTTGTAGAACGACTCGCCCTGGTGGGGGTTGGGAGTGTGGGTGGGTGGGGAGTGAGGTGAGGAGGAGTGCATAACCCATAGCTTCCAAACCCTTTCCCCCTCTTCCCCCTCTCACTCTCCACCACCAGCCCAGCTGCCTTGATCTTTTCCAATGCTGCAGGGATGCACGAGTTGTAGAACGACTCGCCCTGGTTGATGGGGAGTGGAGGGCAACGGGAAAAGAGAAGATAAAGATAGAAATACCAGCTTTCCAGTACTCCTCCTCCCCCCCCCTGCAGCTTCACCACTGCCCTCTGCACCCTCTCCTTGACCTCCCAACCCTGGGAAAAGAAACCCTTTCAGCAGCACAGAAACACCAGCAAGCCAAAAAAACTGCTCCCCGTGTACCCATATTCCAGCTCCACAGAAACACTGGCAAGCAAAACCCGAACCTCACCTTCTCCTCGAGTTTGATGCCCAGCCGCTGGTAAACCAAATCGAATTCTTTCCTGCTGACGTCACAGATCTTGGCCCATGCCTTACGGTACTCCTCCTCGCCCCCCCTGCAGCTTCACCACCGCCCTCTGCGCCCTCTCCTTGAACTCTGCATCCTCGTCGAAGCGCTTCTTGGCCGCCTTGTAAAAGACTTGGAGATCTCCGATGGCCTGATCGCCGATGGTTTCCCAGTCGGGGAACTTGTCGAATAGATACTCTATCAGCATGCCGAACTGATGTGACACAGAGAACGGGAGGGAGGGGAGCAGAGGGCGGGGACGGGAGGGAGGGGAAGAGAGGAGTGGAAACGGAAGGGAGGAGTGGAAGGAGGGTGGTGAGCAGCAGCCCTCTCCTTGAACTCTGCGTCCTCATCGAACCCCTTCTAGGCCGCCTTGTAGAACACCTGCAGGTCGCCTATGGCTTGCTCGCCCACCGTCTCCCAGTCGGGGAACTTGTCAAACAGATACTCTATCAGCATGCCGAACTGGAGGAAGGAAGGGATGCGGGTGTGGGGTGTGTGTACGTGTGTGGAGGAAAGGTGAAGAAGAAGGAAGATGAGGGAGGGGAAGAGGTAGAAGAGTAGAAGGAGGGAAATGAGCAGGCGTGCAGGGCTGTGCCGTGTCTTTGTCTTCAACCAGACACCTCAGACCCTGAACCCTGAACCCTGAAACCCGATTCCCACCCCCTCGTTCCACCTACCTGGGTGCCCCAGTCGCCGACGTGGTTCCTCCTGAGAACCTCCACGTGGCAGTACTCGAGCATTCCCTTTACCGTATCCGAAACCCTAAATCCTGGTCCTACCTGGGTGCCCCAGTCCCCAACGTGGTTCCTCCTGAGCACGTCCACGTGGCAGTACTCGAGCATCCTGGCCAGCGTGTCGCCAATGATGGTGGACCGGAGGTGCCCCACGTGCATCTCCTTGAACATCCCCTTAAAACCCTAAACCCCTGGTCCTACCTGGGTGCCCCAATCGCCGACATGGTTCCTCCGGAGCACCTCCACGTGGCAGTACTCGAGCATCCTGGCCAGCGTGTCACCAATGATGGTGGACCGGAGGTGCCCCACGTGCATCTCCTTGGCGATGTTGGGCGACGAGAAATCCACCACTGCTTGCGCCA
This sequence comes from Closterium sp. Naga37s-1, assembly GCA_947471745.1. Classification (NCBI taxonomy): domain Eukaryota; kingdom Viridiplantae; phylum Streptophyta; class Zygnematophyceae; order Desmidiales; family Closteriaceae; genus Closterium; species Closterium sp. Naga37s-1. The sequence continues at coordinate 61,779 of CANJKZ010000355.1, read as the reverse complement.
CGGGCAGTTTAGGAGCCCACGCAGCGATGCCAGCGCCCTTCAAGACGCCAGACACGTGGTCTTCCAGCCAGGCTTGCGTTAAGACGATGTTCACGAAGCCCGGGCCAGCGATGCTCGTCTTTTCCACCATCGGGGAGGGCGGCAGGTTCTTGGCAATCGCCTGGGAGGGGAGGAGGGAGGGTAGAGATATGGGGACGGAAAGGGTATGGTTGTTAGGAAGGGAGAGAGATGAAAAGTCCACCAATGCACGCGCCACGGGCAGTTTCGGCGCCCACGCAGCGATGCCAGCGCCCTTCAAGACGCCAGACACGTGGTCTTCCAGCCAGGCTTGCGTTAAGACGATGTTCACGAAGCCCGGGCCAGCGATGCTCGTCTTTTCCACCATCGGGGAGGGCGGCAGGTTCTTGGCAATCGCCTGGGAGGGGAGGAGGGAGGGTAGAGATATGGGGACGGAAAGGGTATGGTTGTTAGGAAGGGAGAGAGATGAAAAGTCCACCAGTGCACGCGCCACGGGCAGTTTCGGCGCCCACGCAGCGATGCCAGCGCCCTTCAAGACGCCAGACACGTGGTCTTCCAGCCATGCCTGAGTAAGGACGATGTTCACGAAGCCCGGGCCGGCGATGCTCGTCTTTTCCACCATCGGGGAGGGCGGCAGGTTTTTGGCAATTGCCTGGGTGGGATGAAATGGGAAGAGCAGAGGACAGGAAGCGGAGGGAGAGTTCAAAAGCCAATAGGGACTCACGCGGCAAACTCCCACTCACTGACTGACACCACACGTGCGCATGCACATGATCATGCACATGAATGAAAACGAACACACCCGCTCTCTCACCTGGCCGATGGCATTGGGGTTCTTGAACTCGGTGGTGGACCCCTTGATGCGCGACCAGATGCCCATGGCGTTGTTGCTGCACGCACGTGGGGAGAGAGAGAACGACAGAACGAGAGGAAACGAGACGGACTGACAGTGATTCACTGTCACACACACATGGATAGACAGAAAGACAGGATGCCACAGAGGCAGGCAGCAGCAGGCGGACCTAATAAAAAACAGCTGGTAATAGCCATTGCAGCATGTGAAGCAGAACACGCAGAGCAGACGCACCATTGGTAGTCCCCGAACTTCGGGTTGTTACACGTGGTAACCAGCGGCTCCAGATCGGACAGGTCGGGAAAAGTTTTTGCCAGCGACTCCGCCACGAGCTGAGCAACCAGGTCACGCACGCTGCCCTCCTGACCCTGACGGGGAGAAGAAAACAGGAGAGGGGAAGGCGAGCGCGAAGGGAAAGGTAAGAGGGAGGAGAGTTTGAAGAAGGTAGGGGGAAACGTGTGGGGGAAGGGGCGGGGGAAAGAGGGGGAGGGAGAGGGGAGAGGGGGGAGAGGGGACGGACGGTTGCATTCAGGCTAAAGAGGACATTTACGTGAACCCTTAACTGTTGAGTCGACAAAAATCTTATGAGCCGACTCAAAACGCCTCCCCCTCGCACCTCCCCTTCCCACTCCTTCCCTACCCACCTTCTCTCCTCCGCTGATTTCCATGGATTTCACCGCTTCAGCCGCCGCTGCTGCAGATTCGCTGGCCATCGCTGCGACGCTTGTGGAGTTTCGCGAGGGTCTCACGAACGCTGTTACAGGTGCTGCAATTTGCGCAGAGAGAGGGTTCGCGGAACGCCAAGCGAGGGTGCTGCTGCGGGGGTTGAAGGCGGAGGCGGAAGCGGAAGCGGAGGCGGAGTGGCGAAGAACCGCGGGGGGCGCGGAAATGCGGAGAACCGCGGGAGCAGCGGCAACTTGTGGAAAGGACGAAATCCTCGCGTAGGAGCCGAAGCAGCGAAGGCAAGGAGTTACCACTGCGACATGTGATCATAACCAGCGGGACAGTACGCGTGTGACGCGGGACGCAGTAAGCCAGGAACGTACGGAAGGGGAAGGAGGAACAAGGTTGAAAAGGGTTCGATTGAGTTCGGTATGGTGAGGTAAAAAACAATTCAGACGCTTGTGGGGAAAGTGCTGGGAGCGAGGTAATGACGATCCCATCCCAATGCATCAATGATGGTCAAAGAACAGCAGGTACGCATGATATAATGAAGAATAAATGCATTATATTCTAGGTCAATAACTAATTGTACCGCGAAAAACAAAAAGCTGACCTGGCAAAAGCTGGTTGGATAAGCAGCGCATTGGCTCAACTGCAGGCAGGCGATCGCGACATGCGATCCGTAGTGAGTCGGATTGCTAAGGGAGAAGAAATACCTGCACTATTCCCTGAACAATGCCGCCTGAAACGGCGGATGCGCCAAGGGAACGTGGCGTGAGACTAGGAGGAAAAGAAAACGAGACCGTTGCAATGGGGTGTCAGGATTTAGGAATTTGGGGAGACTGGTCAGCGTGCTTATATCGAAGCCTGATTCGTGGATGATGAGGCTTGAAAACTGTGACAGAGGAGCGTTTCTTCTATCGAGTGTGGCGGAGATCCCAAGGCAGCTGCAGTGACGAGACTTGTGTGCTCAGCGACGACCTGATCGAATATTGGTCTGGTAACATTTCGCAAAACTGTTTCCCGCGCTGAAGCGAATGCGAAATTGCTCAGTGTGTTGCGGATCTGCGAAATGACATGCTCTCGTGCGGTGCCTTGCAAGATAAAGAGTTTCGTGAGGCATTTTAAACGGTTGGGTGCGATTTTGAGGAAGAAGCTAATCTCTAGGGGGGTCATAATCGCCCCCTGATCTTACAAGAATGCCTAGGATAGCATGATTAGCATGAACGGCTCGGTCGTCGAATCCATAACATTCACAGGGATGATTCTTTATTTGTAGTAAATCCGGTTTTTTTTTTTTGTCAGCTCGAATCCTGAACACATCCATGGCGACTCACCTGCAGCCTTCGTTCGCCGCCTCCCATGTTTCATCTGCCGTCCCATTGCATACGTCCCCTCCGCAAGTTTGCGCATTTCCCCTCACATTCCCGCGCATTCCCCCCGCAAGTGCCGTGCGCATCCCTTCCCCATGCGCCCTCTCCCGCGTCCTCTTCCGCGGGGCACCCTCCCCCACCCGGATTCGCTCACCGCCGAAGCGGGCAGCGGCGGCGCGTGCGGCGGCGAAAGGCGAGCCGCCGGCGAGCGGCGGCGATCCCGCGTTGGCAGCAGCGGCGTGGAAGGCACTGGTAGCGGTGCGCAGGAGCCGCCCTCTAGTTCACTGCATCACCAACTTCGTATCCATGGATGCTGCTGCCAACACCCTCCTCGCCGCTGGCGCCGCGCCGGCCATGGTGCATTCCTTAGAAGAGGTGCGCTGGACTTCCCCCTCCCCCTTTCCCCCTTCCCCCTTCCCCCTTCCTCCTCCCCCTTTCGCTCTTCCCCCTCGAGCCCCGCAAGTGGAGGATTTTCCCAGGAAACATTCCCACACCCGCACCATATTGGTATTACTTTAGAGAATTCTCAAAGGTCACACCCGCACCATATTGGTATTACTTTAGAGAATTCTCAAAGGTCACACCCGCACCACAACTCACCCTGTCCTTTCCTCCCTCAAACCCCCACCACCTCTCCCCACCACCCCTCTCCTCACCCCTCCCCACCACCCCTCCCCTCACACCTCCCCACCATCCCTCCCCTCTCCATTCCCCCTTCCTCCCTTCTCTTTCTCCCCCATTCTATCCTCAAGCCGCCAGGTGGAGGAATTTGCCAGCCTGGCATCGGCGCTCTATGTCAACATCGGCACTCTGAGCCCTGATTGGGTGGACTCCATGAAACGGGCAGCCAAAGTTATTTCTGCCCGGAATCGGCCGTGGGTCCTGGACCCTGTGGGTTGCGGTGCCACGTCGTACCGAACCAAGGTAGGCTCATTCTCGCCGAGCCAAGGTAGGCTCATTCTCGCCGAACCAAGGTCGGCTCATTCTCGCCGAACCAAGCTAGGCTCGTTCTCGCCGAACCAAGGTAGGCTTGATGTTCTCACCTGCCTTTCCTCTCCTGCCTATTCTCGCCTGCCTTTCCTCCTTTACGCACACCCAATCAACCTCCATCTCTATCGCTATCCGTTTCTCATCTCTCACCTCTTCTCACCGACTCTCACCCCTTCCCACTCACCTCCACCCTCTCTCACAGACCTCAGCAGAGCTCCTTGCACTGCAACCAACGGTGGTGAGAGGGAACGCGTCTGAAGTGCTAGCTCTGGCAGGCGTCGAATCCTGTGCTTTCCCAACTCCCTTTCTCTTTCATCTCTGCGTTCTTGCAGACCTCAGCGGAGCTCCTGGCACTGCGACCAACGGTGGTGAGAGGGAACGCGTCTGAAGTGCTAGCTCTGGCAGGCGCCGTCAGCGCAAACACCCGGGTAGGCCAAACCCCAACATTCTGTTGTTTGCTTTTTCTCTTTTTTTCTGGGGGGGGGGGGGGGGGGGGGGTATTTGGGGGGAGTTATGGTGTTTTGGTTGAATGTGGAACTGCTTTCTCTGGCAGGCACCATCAGCGCGAACACCCGGGTAGGCCAACGTTAACATCTGTTGTGTGCTTATGAGGTATGTACCGAGGCGATTCTTCATTCAACTGAAAAAACAAAATCTTATATGTTTCAAACCACATGTAACTGCACCTTCCACTATTCTCCTCCCCAACACACAACCAGGGGGTAGACAGCACGGTAGCATCTACAGCAGCAGAAGCAGCAGCACAGGAGCTTGCATCAGAGTGACGCTGCATGAAAGTGACAGTGGTGGTGGCGGTGTCGGGAGCAACAGACTCAATCCCTTGCTTCTCCTTCCGCCCCTGCTTCTCCTTCCTCCCCCACACCCCACACCCCACCCCCCCAAACCCCACCCCCCACCAGGGGGTAGACAGCACAGTTGCATCAACAGCAGCAGTGGCGGCAGCACAGCAGCTTGCAGCAGAGTGGAATACAGTGGTGGCAGTGTCGGGAGTAACAAATTTCATCACCGACAGTCGCACCATGCTGGCGTGTCACAACGGTGTGCCTCTGCTTACATCGCTTCTCTCCTCCCCTCTCCAACCCCTTACCCCCACCAGGGGGTAGACAGCACAGTAGCATCAACAGCAGCAGTGGCGGCAGCACAGCAGCTTGCAGCAGAGTGGAATACAGTGGTGGCAGTGTCGGGAGCAACGGATTTCATCACAGACGGTCGCACCGTGCTGGCGTGTGACAACGGGGTGCCACTCCTTCAAGCCATCACCGCCACTGGCTGCAGTGTCACTGCTCTCATCACTGCTTTCGTTGCTGCTGCTATGGATACTGCTGCTCCTGCCTCGGGTGTTTCTGTATCACCGCCTCTCCTCGCGACGGCCTGTGCTCTCGCATTCTATGGGTAAGCCGCCTCCACTTCTCCTCTCTGTTGGCCTTCCAAGGGCATTCCAGCCATCTCTGCTTCAAGCCATCACCGCCACTGGCTGCAGCGTCACTGCTCTCATCGCTGCTTTCCTTGCTGCTTCTGCTGCTGCTGCTGCTGCTGCTGCTGCTGCTGCTGCTGCTGCGGATGCGGCTGCTGATGTCTCACTGCCTCTACTCGCATCGGCCTGTGCTCTCGATGTTTACGGGTAATTCGCCTTCACTTCTCTCTTATTTTACCCATGTCTCCTTCAAGCAATCACCGCCGATGGTCGCAGCGTCACTTCTCTCATCGCTGCTTCCCCTGCTGCTGTGGGTACTGCTGCTATTGATTACTGTACTGATTCTGCTGCTGCTCCTTTCTCAAGGATTGAAGCTGAATCTCATTCTATTTTCTCCCCTCGTCTTCCCTTGCCACTGTATCCAGGCTCGCATCTGAAGTGGCATCAGCAACACCAGAGGTCCAAGGCCCTGGTTCCCTGAGAGTGGGCCTCATGGATGCTCTGTACTCGTTAACAGAGGAGCAGGTCATTAAAGGAGTGAAGCTACACTCCATTCCAGTATAATGAATTAAATCATATAATTAACCTGGCACTTTATTTTTCCTATGTACCGTTGCTCCCTCACAAGCACACAAGAGTAACTCCCTCCCACGCAAGCACAATGTTGTTACTGCAAAGAGTTGATTTTTGAGGCGCCAAAAAATTAAACTCACAAGCACACAAGGGTAACCCCAATGCAAGCACAATGTTGTTACTGCAAACACCAGCAAGGAAAATCATATTTCCTTGCATTCGGGTGCCACGAAAACTACATAAAGACAACCACCGTTATTTTGACAAACTCCCAGATAAATCATATGGGAATGAAGATCATATCGCCGGGAAAAATCATATCAGGGTCCTCCGCCATCCTCCCCTCGTTTGCGTCAATAACCGTGTCGGGGTGAAGGCAGAACTTGTCAGCAATTGAACACACGGTGTCACCAGGTCTCACCTGGGGATTAGAAGGGAAGAGAGGAAGAGAGGGGAGGGCAGGGAGAGGAGTTGAGAAATATAGAAGGCTGCTTTGCATTGAAGTAGTAGGAATGAGGAGGGGCTTTTCTGGGAGGAATTCCAAGATGAAAAGAAGATGAGACTTTTGAGTTTGAGTCGACTCAAAAGGCAGGGAGGGTTTACGTTGGAGAGAGGCAGCAGGCAGGCAGGTGGCAGCCTTGTCATTTCTTGGGGGGAACGACGAGGAGGTCCCCTTGGAAGATCACATCTGGATCTTCCACTAGCCCCTCTTGGGGAGGCAAAAAGGCAGCGGGGGATTACGCTGGAATGAAGAAGAAGAAGAGGAGAAGGCTGCTCTGCTTCGTCATTCCTTGGGGGGAACGACGAGGAGGTCCCCTGGGAAGATCACATCTGGATCTTCCACTAGCCCCTCCTGGTTCGCCTCTTTCATTGCATCCACCCGCACGCAGTATCGGTCAGCTATAGCGCACATGGTGTCGCCTGATTCCACCTGGCGAGGTGAAGGCAGAGAGGGGCAGGGAGGGCAGGGAGGGCAGGGAGGGGGCAGGGAGGGCAGGTATCATGTGAGGATCTTCCACCAGGCCCTCTTGGTTCGCCTCCTTCATTGCATCCACTCACACACAGTAGCGATCGGCTATAGCACACATGGTGTCACCTGTTTCCACCTGCGAGCAGAGGGGAGAAGGAGAAGGGGAAGAGGGCAAAGAGGACAGGGAGGGCAGGGAGAGCAGGAGAGGGGCAGGGAGGGCAGGGAGGGCAGGGAGGGCAGAGAGGGCAGAGTTGCCAATGGTAAGCCCAATCGCCAGCAGAAACAGCCCCCCTGCATTAGCAACCACTGCCCGCCCTACCCCCCCAACCACCCCTCCCCATGCCATTATGCACAAACGCACCTCATGGTACAACGGTTTCTTCTGCCTTCTGTTCTGCCGGCCCGGTTTGCCAATGGTAGCCCCAATCGCCAGCAAGAACAAGCCTCCTGCAATAGCAACCACTGCCCGCCCTGCTCCCCCAACCAGCCCTCCTCCTGCTCCTCCCTTGCCTCCTCTCCCCCGTCCTCCCTGCTTCTTTCCACTTGCTGATCTGTCGTGCCGGCGAGAGTGAGGGCGAGTGTTGGAGCGTGGAACTGTCACCACCATCGCTGCTGATCTTGCCTCTGCTTCTGCTTTCGCTGCAGCCTCTGCCTTTGCCGCTGCCTCTGCTGCCTTTCTTGCCTCTGCTTCGGCTTTTGCAGCAGCCTCTGCCTTTGCAGCAGCCTCTGCCTTTGCAGCAGCCTCTGCCTTTGCTGCAGCCTCTGCCTTTGCTGCAGCCTCTGCCTTTGCTGCAGCCTCTGCCTTTGCTGCAGCCTCTGCTGCTGCTCTTGCCTCTGCTTCGGCCTTTGCAACAGCCTCTGCCCTTGCTGCTGCCTCTGCTGCTTTTCTTGCCTTTGCTTCTGCTTTCGCTGCAGCCTCTGCCTTTGCTGCTTCCTCTGCCTTTGCCGCTGCCTCTGCTGCTTTTCTTGCCTCTGCTTCGGCTTTTGCAGCAGCCTCTGCCTTTGCTGCAGCCTCTGCTGCTGCTCTTGCCTCTGCTTCGGCCTTTGCAACAGCGTTTGCCCTTGCTGCTGCCTCTGCTGCTTTTCTTGCCTCTGCTTCTGCTTTCGCTGCAGCCTCTGCTGTTGCCTCTGCTTCGGCTTTTGCGGCAGCCACTACCACTGCTGCTGCCTCTTCTGCTGCCCTTGCCTCTCTTTCTGCTTCTGCTCTGGCCTCTTCTGCTGCTGCGACCTCTGCAGCTGCTGCTGCGTTTGCCAACGCTGCTGCCTCTGCTTCTGCTGTTGTTGCAGCCTCTTCTGTCATTGCGGTGCCCCTTACTGCTGCTGCTGCCACTTCTGCAGCCACCGCTGCCTCTGCTTCTGCTTCTTCTGCTGCAGTTTCTGCTGCTGCTCCTGCAGCAGCTGCTGCAGCTGCTGCCAAGGCTGCTGCCTTTGTTACTGCTGCAGCCTCTCCTGCTGCTGCTGCCTCCGATGCTGCTGCTGCCACTACCGACTCTGCTGCCTCTGCTGCTGCTGAAGCTTCTGTTTCAGCTGCTTCAGCCATCCCTGATGCTGCTGAAGCTTCTTCCACGGCAGCTGCTCCTGCTGCTGCGGCTGCCTCTGCCTCTGCTGCAGCTTCGGCTGCTGCTACTGCCTCTCCCTCTGCAGCTGCCTCTGCGGCTGCTGCTGTTGCGTTAGCTGCTGCTGCTGCCGACTCTGCTGATGCTGCAGCCTCTGCTGCGATTGCCGCCGCAGTAGCTGCTGCATCCTCTACTGCTGCTGCTGCTGCTGCTTTTGCCGCTTCTGCTGCCTTTGCTGCTGCTGCTATCTCTCCCGCTGCTTCTGCCTCAAACGCTGCTGCTTCAGCTTCTCCTCTTGTTGCTACCTCTGCTGCTGCCATGGCTGCCTGTGCCGCCGCTGCTGCCGCCACTGCTGTTGCTGCAGCTACAGCATCAGCACCACCAGCCTTGAGACCAGAGAGGCCACCAGATTTAGTTGCATACTGAGTCTTAGCTTCAGCACCAGCACCAGCACCAGCACCAGCACCAGCACCAGCACCAGCACCAGCACCAGCACCAGCACCAGCACCAGCACCAGCATCAGAAGCGATGCTTAGCCCGTCACTTCCATACTCGGTCTTAGACTCAGCCAAAGCACCGGAAGCAATGCTAAGCCCTTTGGTTCCATATTCAGTCTTGTTGGATTCAACAAGAGAACCAGAAGGGATGCTTAGCCCGTCAGTTCCATGCTCCGTCGTAGCTCCAGCAGAAGCACCAGAAGCAACGCTAAGCACTTCACTTCTATATTCAGTCTTACCTTCAGCAACAGCACCAGAGGCAACGGTAAGCCCTTCACTTCTATACTCAGTCTTGGATTCAGCACCAGCACCAGAAGCAGCACTAAGCCCTTCAGTTCTATATTCAGTCTTACCTTGGGCAACTGCACCAGCGGCAATGGTAAGCCCATCAACTCTATAAGTATTGGCTTCCTCGTCAGCACCATAGGCAATGCTCAGCCTTTCAGTTCCATACTCAGTCTTAGGTCTAGCACCAGTACTAAAAGCACCGGTAAGGCTGCCCAACCTCCCTCCATCTCCCCCTTCCCCTCCCTCTGCTGCTTCCCAACCCCCTGCCCCTTCCCTTCCTCCTTCCCCTTCCCCTCCCCCTGCCCCCTCCCTCCCCCCTGCCCCTTCCCCTACCCCTGCCTCTCCCCCTGCCCCTCCCCCTGCCATTTCCCCTCCTCCTACCGCTTCCTCTGCCCCTTCCCTCCCACCTGCCCCTTCCCCTACCCTTGCCTCTCCCCCTGCCCCTCCCCCTTCCATTTCCCCTCCTCCTACCGCTTCCCCTGCCCCTTCCCCCAGTTCCAGCCCTGAACTAGTTAAGCCCTCCACCGGCTGATCCGGCTCTATAACAGGGGACAAAACCGGCCGCCCAATGTCAAACAAGAAGCTAAGCCTCCTCCTCTGGGCGGCTGGAGTGGCAGGTGCCGACAGAGGGCTGGGTAAACTACTCGGACTCTCAGGCTCCTGCTCCTGCCCCTGCCCCTGCCCCTGCCCCTGCCCCTGCTCCTGCCCCTGCCCCTTCCCTTTCCCCTTCCCCTGCTTCTGCCCGCTGCCGAATCCAAACAGCCCACTTCCTCCTCCTATGCTGGCACCTGGGCTGATTAATGCTGCTCCGCTGCCCCCTCGCTTGCTCAGTAGGTCAGTTGAGCCCAGCTTGAGGGAAATAGACGAACGAACCCTCTTCTGGGCTGCTGTCAGTGCGCCTCCTGAACCGCTGCCAATGCTCCCGCTGCCACTGCTGCTCCTGCTACTGCTGCTGTCGATGGCACCGCTGCTGCTGCTGCTGGTGGTGCTGCTCGTGTCCTCCTCAATAGGGATGCTGCCGCTGCTGCTGCTTTTGCTGCTGGTAATGCTGCCGCTCTTGCTGCTCGCTCCCACACTTGCCCGGCGGCGCGACGGGTTGAGCGAAATCGATCGGAACATTGAAGACATGGTTGACGCCATTGACTTGCTTGACTTCTCCGCCCCTGCCCCTGCCCCTGCTCCTGCCACTGTCCCCTTACTTCTGGACTTACCAAAACCACTGCCAGGAGATCCTTGGCTCCAAGGGGATCCTTCAGAACTCCCCCCACCAGGCGACCCACCCACACCCACAGGCTCTCCTGCAAGGCTGAGCGGGCCGGATTTTGACATGCTGCTTGCTGCTCTGCTGCCTGTGGCACTCAGTGCTGTTCCGCTCCAACTCTCGGGAATGCCTAGCTTATCCAGAGGGCCCGATTTCGACCGAGCATCAAAATGTGGAGCGTCTGAATGAGCTGGTGATGCGGCTTCTGAACCAGGTTTCATGGTGGTGTTGGTTTCTTCTGCTGAAGTTTCTGTAATGGTGATGCTTTCCGTCTCAGCACCAGCAGAAGTGGTGTTTTCAGCAGCAGCAGCAGCAGCAGCAGCAGCAGCAGCAGCAGCAGCAGCAGCAGCAGCAGCAGCAGCAGCAGCAGCAGCAGCAGCGGCAGCAGCATCGGAACAACCACCAGCAGCAGAGGCGCTTTCAGCAGTAGCGGCGTTTTCTGCTGCTGCTGCTGCTGCTGCCTTTGCTGCTCCAGATTTCGAAGTGGTTTCCCCTGCCAAAGTTTCCGTGGTGATGATGGTGCTAGCAGTGACAGCAGCAGCAGTGGCAGCAGCAGCAGTGGCAGCACCAGCAGTGGCAGCACCAGCAGTGGCAGCACCAGTAGTGGCAGCACCAGCAGTGGCAAGACCAGACGTGGCATTGGAACTACCACCAACAGCAGCGGTGCTTCCAACAGTAGCAGCGGTTTCTGCTGTTGAAGTTTCTGTGGTGATGATGGTGCTAGCAGTGGCAGCACCAGAAGTGGCATTGGCATTGGAACTACCACCAGCAGAGGCGTTTTCAGCAGTAGCAGCGGTTTCTTCTGCTGAAGTTTCTGTGGTGATAACGGTGCTATTAGTGCCAGCATCAGTGGCAGCACCAGCAGTGGCGGAGGAACTAGCAGCACCAGCAGTGGTGCTTTCATCGGTACCAGCGATCGCTACTGCTGACGTTTTTGTTGTGATGAAGGTGCTAGCAGTGGCAGCACCAGCAGTGGCAGCACCAGCAGTGGCAGCACCAGCAGTGGCAAGACCAGACGTGGCAGCACCAGCAGTGGCAGCACCAGCAGTGGCAAGACCAGACGTGGCATTGGAACTACCACCAACAGCAGTGGTGCTTCCAACAGTAGCAGCGGTTTCTGCTGTTGAAGTTTCTGTGGTGATGATGGTGCTAGCAGTGGCAGCACCAGAAGTGGCATTGGCATTGGAACTACCACCAGCAGAGGCGTTTTCAGCAGTAGCAGCGGTTTCTTCTGCTGAAGTTTCTGTGGTGATAACGGTGCTATTAGTGCCAGCATCAGTGGCAGCACCAGCAGTGGCGGAGGAACTAGCAGCACCAGCAGTGGTGCTTTCATCGGTACCAGCGATCGCTACTGCTGACGTTTTTGTTGTGATGAAGGTGCTAGCAGTGGCAGCACCAGCAGTGGCAGCACCAGCAGTGGCAAGACCAGACGTGGCAGCACCAGCAGTGGCAACACCAAACGTGGCAGCACCAGCAGTGGCAGAACCAGCAGTGGCAAGACCAGACGTGGCAGCACCAGCAGTGGCAGCACCAGCAGTGGCAAGACCAGGCGTGGCATTGGAACTACCACCAACAGCAGTGGTGCTTCCAACAGTAGCAGCGGTTTCTGCTATTGAAGTTTCTGTGGTGATGATGGTGCTACCAGTGGCAGCATCAGTGGCAGCACCTGCAATGGCAGTGGCAGTGGAAATACCTTCAACAGCAGTGATGTTTTCAGCGGTAGCAGTGGTTTCTGCTGCTGCTGCCTTTGCTGCTGCTACAGCCTCTGCTGCAGCAGCCGCCTCTGCTGCCGCTGCTGCCTCTGCCACTGCTGCAGCAGCCTGTGCTACTGATGCAGCTTCTGCTGCTGCTGCAACCTCTGCTGCTGCCTCTGCTGCAGCAGCAGCCTTTGCCTTTGCTGTTGCCTCTGCTTCTGCTGCTGCTGCAGCATCTGTTGCTCCTGCAGCTTCTGCTAATATTGCTGCTACCTCTGCTTCTGCAGCATCTGCTTCAGCTGCAGCTAGTGCTGCTGCTGCCATTGCCTCTGCCGCTGCTGCTGCCTCTGTTGCCTGCGCAGCCTCTGTAGTTGCTGCTGCCAATGCTTCAGTTGCAATCTCTGCTGCTCCTTCAGCCTCTGCTGCTGCTGCTTCTGCTGCCTCTGCTTCTTCAGCAGCCTCTGCAGCTGCTGCCGCCAGTGCCGCCGCTGCTGCTTTTGCTGCTGCTGCTGCTGCCTCTGATTCGTCTGCAGCTTCTGCCGTTTCTGCCAAAGGTGCTGCTGCTGCGTCTGCTGCAGTTTCTGCAGTTCTTGCAGCCTCTGCTGCTACTGCCTCTTCTTCTGCTGCCTCCCTTGCTTTTGCTTCTGCAATTGTAGCCGCTGCTGCCTCTGCTTCTGCCGCAATCCTTGCTTCTGCAGCTGCCCCCGTAGCTGCTCCTGCCTCTACTTCCGCTACTGTTACAGCTTCTAACTCTGCTGCAGCATCCGCTGCAGCTGTTGCTGCTACCCCTGCTTTTGCTGATGCCTCTCCTTCTGCCGCAAATGCTGCATCTGCGGCTGCTGCTACCACTGCCTCTTCAGCCTCTGCCACTGCCGCTGCAGCAACCACTGCTGCCTCTGCCGCCGCGGCTATCTCTGCTTCTGCTGCTGCTGCAACCTCTGCTGCCCCTGCCGCCTCCTCTGATTCTTCTACCTCTACATTAGCTGCAGCCTCTGCTGCTTCTGCGGTTGCCTCTGCCGCAGCTGCTGCTGCTACTGCTGCTTCTGCTGCCTCTGCTGCCACTGCTGCTTCCTTTGCATCTGCTGCTGCTGCAACTTCTGCTTCTTCCGCAGCCTCTGCTGCTACTGCTGCCTCGGCTGCCACCGTCTCTGCTGCTGCCTCTGCCACTGCTGCAGATTCTGATGCTTTTGCCGCCGCAGTTGCCACTGTTATTGCTGCTGCTGCAGCCAGTGCTGCTGCTGTGGCCTTTGCTGCGGTCTCAGTTGCCTTTGCAACCGCTGCTGCCTCTGCAGTTGCAGCGTTTTCTGCAGCTGATGCAGCTTCAGCTTGTGCTGCTGCTGCTGCCTCTGCTGCCTCTGCTGCCGCCTTTGCCTCTGTTGCAGCTGCTGCCTCTGCTTCTGCCACTGCTGTTGCGGCAGCTTCTGCTGCTGCTGCTGCTGCCTCTGCTTCTGCTGCTGCAGCAGCTTCTGCATTTGTTGCTGCTTCCAATGCTGCCGCAGCCGCCGCTGCTTCAGCTGCTGCCTCTGCTGCTGTGGCGGCCACTGCTGATGCTGCCGCCTCTGCCGCTGCTGTTGCCTCTGCTGCTGCTGCTGCTGTTGCTGCTGCGGCCTCTGTTGTTGCTGCTGCTGCCGTTGCCTCTGCTGCCTCTGCCGCCGCTGCAGCCTCTGCTGCTACTGCTGCTTGTGCTTCTGCTGCTGCCTCTGCTTCTGCTGCAGCCTCTGCTGCAACTGAAGCTGCTTCTGCCTCTGCTGCTGCTGCCGTTTCTGCTGCCTCTGTCGCTGCTGCGGCCTCTGTACTGGCAGCTTCTGATTTTGCTGCAGCTTCTGAGGCTACTGCTTCGTCAGCTTCTGCTGTTGTCTTCGCTGCTGCTCCAGCCTCTGCTGCTACTGCTGCCTCTGCTGCCTCCGCTGCTGCTGCTGCTTCTGCCGCTGCTGCTGACTCAGCTGCTGCTACAGCTTGTATCGCTGCTGCTGCCTCCGCTGCTGCTGCTGCCTCGGCCACTGCTGCAGCTTCTACTGCCTCTTCCGCCACTGCTGCCTCAGAATATGCAGCTTCTGATTCTGCTGCAGCCTCTGCCTTGACTGATGCCTCTGCTGCTGCTGCAGCCTCTGCTACCGCTGCAGCCTGTGCAACTCCTGCCACTGCCTCGGCTGCTGCTGTTTCCTCTGCTGCTGCTGCTACGTCTGCTTCTGCAGTCACTGATCTCGCTGCAGCCTCTGCTGCTGCTGCTTCTTCAGCTGCTGCTGCTGCCTGTGCTGCTGCTGCAGCCACTGCTGTTGCTTCGGCCTGTATTGCCGCCGCTGCTTCGGCACCTGCTGTGGCCTCTTCTGCAGCTGCTTCTGCCGCTGCCGCCGTCACCACTCCTGCAGCTTCTGCTTCTGCTGCTGCCTCTGCTTTTGCTGCTGCCTCAACTGCTGCTTCTGCCTCTGCCTTTGCTGCTGCCTCAGCGAATGCTTCTGCCTCTGCTTTCGCTGCTGCCTCTGCCTTTTCTGCTGCCTCTGCCGCTGCTGCTGCCTCCGCTGCTGCTGCTGCCTCTGCTGCTCCTCCTCCCAGATCCAGCCCCGAGCTAGTCGAGCTCTCCTCCGGACCGTTTGGCTCTATCACAGGGGACAGGTAGAAGCTGATTTTCTTCCTCTGCACAGCAGGCCTCATAGGAGCCACTGTAGGGCTGCGTTGTTGACTGCTCGGACTCTCTAATCCCTGCCCCTGACCCTTTCCCTGTCCCTGCCCCTGCTCCTCCCCTTTGCTCTGCCCTTGCCCTTGCAAGCTGCCCGATCCAAATAATCCCCCCCCTGCTGTCTCTCCTGCCGTCCTAGCTGAACCCCCAATTCGATCCTCTCCTGCCCTAGCGATCCCTCCAAGCCCATCTCCTGCCACCCTCGCTGATCCCCCAAAACCAGCTCCTTCCGTTTGACCTATCCCCCCTCCTTCCCCTCCTGCCTCTCTGGCTGAACCCCCTTTAACATGCATGACCTCTGATCGTTTCAACTCCTTCCCTCCCGTCGCTCTGAACTCCCCTATACCGCCTCCAACCCCCCCACTGAGCCTCGTCACCACTGCCCGGCTGCTCCCCGCTTGCCTAAGCAAATCCTTCTTCACCATTTTAATCGACATAACCTTACGCATCTGCTTTGGCGGTACCCAGTCCTCGCTCCCAAAGCTGCTGCTCCCGCCGCTACTAATGGCGCTGATGCTACTACTACCCTCATCAGCACCCCCAAGACTCCTCCCACTGCTAGAACTCGCACTCGAGCTGATTCCAGTTAGGCCCAGACTACCCAGAAAATCCACACTGCCACCCCTGCTGCGCGGCTTTGGACTCGCAGCCTCTTCAGCGCGCCGGGCAGCGCTATTCCGCGCCCTGCCTTGGAACAAAGAGCCCACAGAGGACCCCATTGCCTTGTCTGAGCTGCTGCCCTTGTTTTGCCGGTCCCCCCACCGCCAAGCTCCCGACCAGGAGGACTGATGTTGTTGGGAGGTTGACGGTGACCCATCCCCAGAAGCAGCACCAGGTGAGTCTGCTCCTGCTGCTGCGACAGCACCTGAGGAATCCCCTGAGGATTCCCCTGTGCCTTCAGCAGAGCTCTGCGCCGAGACTCTCCCGCTCTGGATGTGGCTGCGCCTCTCCAGCCGCCCCACCACAGCCGTACCACCCTCACCAGACACTGCTAGGGAGGAACTCTCACTACGAGGCGAGTTGGGATCAGACACAGACGCTGCACCCTCAGGTTCGTCTGTGCTGCTCTCAGGGCTGGATTCAGACGTGCTCAGCCCGGTCCCTCTGCTGATCTGGACGTTGCTGCGCCTCTCCAGCCGGCCCAGTAATGAAGAGCCTGTGCTCGCGCCTGTAGCAGCAGCTGCTGGTGCTGCATCCTCTGGTGACTCCGCTGGTACGTCTGCTGCTGGTGTGTCTGCTGCTATGTCTCCTGCTGCTGCTGCTGGCGGTGCGTCTGCTGCTGCTGTTGCAGCTGGTGATGCAGCAGCTGGTGCTGCTTCTGCTGGGATTTGGACTTCAGGCACAGGCTCAGAATTGGTTCCTGCTGGGTCTTCTGCTCCTGGAGCAGGATCATCGGCGCTGTCAGCAGCAGCCGTGGCAACTGCAGCTGTATCATCACCATCATCTGAAGCAGCAGTGGAGGCATGAGCTGCAAAGACGTCGAAAGCAGCCGCAAAGGCGGAGGGAGCAGCAGCGGCATCAGCAGTACCAGGGATGTTAGCATCAGCACTGGTTTGGGTGGTTTCGGTGGTTTGGGTGGTCTGGTTGGTCTGAATGGTTTTGCTGGTTTGCATGGTTTGGGTGGATTGGGTGGTTTGGGCAACGACCGCTGCAGAATGGTCTCTGTTCAGTTGACTGGCGACGCTGCTCTTGGGGTGGCTGGGGGAAGCACCACCTGCCAGGGAGGGATAGTGGGGAGTAAGGGGGTGTTGGGGGGTGTTAGGGAGTGTTAAGAGTATTTGAGTGGATTGGGTGGTTTGGGCAACGACCGCTGCTGCAGAATGATCTCCGTTCAGTTGACTGGCGACGCTGCTCTTGCTTGGGGTAGCTGGGGGAGGCACCACCTGCCAGGGAGGGTTAGTGGGGAGTAAGGGGGTGTTGGGGGGTGTTTGGGAGTGTTGAGAGTATTTGAGTGGATTGGGTGGTTTGGGCAACAACCGCTGCAGAATGGTGTCTGTTCAGTTGACTGGCAACGCTGCTCTAAGGGTGGCTGGGGGAAGCACCACCTGCCAGGAACAATCGGGAGCATTGGAGGGAGGTTTATGCAGGTGCCAACAGTCCAAGAATCGGGAGCAAAAGAAAGGACAATAGCACCCTTGCCCTAACCCACCTGTACGCAAGGCGGCAGGCTTCGCAACCCGCAGAACAAGACAAACTTCGCCGACCCCAGCGTCGTCCTTATCCTTGATTTGATACCAGCGCACCACTGTGCCGCCCTGCAGCTGATCTGCCACGTCGACATCACACGTGGCCAGCACCTCGTCGCCTGTGTCAGGTGAGCTTATTGCTATCTGTGTGTGTGATCGGGAGAGCAAGAGGAGCGCGAGAGGGGAGCAGAGAAGCTTAGTTTCTGAAGCGCCTCGAATCACACGTGGCCAGCACCTCGTCGCCTGTGTCAGGTGAGCCAATTCCTATCTGTGTGTGGGAGGGAGGGAGAGCGAGAGGGAGGGAGAGAGAGGGGGAACAGAGAAGCTTGCTTTTGAAATGCCAGCAGAGAAGCTAGGTGTGCGAAGCGGCTCAAATCACACCTTGCCAGCACCGTCTCCCGTGTCAGGTGAGCCAACTGCGATCTGTGTGAGAGAGAAGGGGAAAGCAAGAAGCTACAGAAAGCTTGTTCTTCTAATTGCCAATAGAGAAGCTTGGTTTCTGAAGAGGCTCAAACCACGCCTGCCTCGGGTCGGGAGCAAGAGGAGCGGGAGAGGGGAGCAGAGAAGCGGCTCAAACCACGCCTGACCAGCACCTCGTCGCCTGTGTCAGGTGAGCCAACTGCGAAATGTGTGAGAGCAGGGCGGAGAGAGGGAGAGGGAGAGGGAGAGACCTGATTGCTGCTTAACTGTACCGCAGTTGGCACCACTGTGACAGGTGAACCAGTCGCACCATAAGCCCCTAAGTATTTTACAATTCTTTGGCGACATTCATGACAGAATGATAAGACAGCCAAGTTGGCCTAACCGTCTCACGAGCTAAACCCAGAATCACCCTTTCCCAGTTTACAATCCAGACACATAACACAAGGTTGACGTTGAATTTTCAGTTGACGCAGAAATCAGAATGAGGCAGTCGACACAAAGTTGAGATGTATCATTATGGCTGAGATATGAGACCTGAGAACGGAACTGACCTGGAGAATGACGTCGCCTGGCCGTGGCAGGGAAGCAGCAGACGATTAGTCCAGATGGATACTACAGTCCTGTTGTTTTAGACGTCTCAAATATCAAGGTTGAGATACGAGGCTTGAGAACGAAACTGACCTGCAGAATGACGTCGCCTGGCTGCGGCAGGGAGGCACCGGGCGAGTAGTCCAGAGGAATCTTAAAGTCCTGAAGCCACTTGGGCGCCGCTCCCGTCTTCGCCACTGTCTTCACCTGCGCCAATTGTGCGGATTAGATCAGGAAGGTTGAGATTCGTTATGCATGTTCTTATGTTCACACTGAAGCCACTCGGGGGTCACACCCGTCTTCGCCGCTGTCTTCACCTGCGCCAATTGTGCGGATTAGAAGGGAGAGCCATATCTCGACTCTCGAGCACGCCGAGCCAAGCATGTGAATGCATCATTGCACTACATCAAAAGGATGCGAGAGAAATGTAACGTTTGCCACGCCGTCGTGACTTTCGAGTGGACTCGAACATCACTTCGAGCAAATCACGTGGGTTCGCATCATCGTATTCACTTTGGCGGGACGCGTGAGCAATCTGTGTGCGAGCCGCCTCAAAAGAAGGACGCGAGAGGAATCGCCACGCCTTCGTAAAGGCACAGCAGTGGTCGTATGAAGTTTAGTATCCTATGGTACAAATAGATAAACGTCGCGCAATGTATAACTGGTGCATGCAAACATGGTTGGCGTGAATTTCCATCATGTTGTCACATGCATTCTTATCGTCTTTTTATCTTTAAGGTTGTGACTGAGACGGGCAATGTTGGGTACTGAGAACTGCCATGTGACCTACATGGAGCAGGGAACAAAGCTCAATTATTGGGAAGAGGAGGAGTACCTGGTTCTTTCCCTGAGAGAGCGACACCGTGGCTCCGCCTTTGTCCTGGACGCCGCCTGCAAGCTGCAAGTGCCGTCCCTGAACCACTGACACTTGCAGCACGGTGGCGTCGGGGGAAGGCGAAGGGGAGTCGGCCCCATTGATTGCAACCATTGTCCTTCAATCAAGTCTAATGGAGCTTTCAGCGCTTCCCACGGAGATAACGGAAAGAAAGCAGCCAGCTCGGTTAGGCCGACTAACTGCTCCTCCAAACGAAGTTTCCCGTGCCTTGGAGCCACGCTCTGCCGAGAAAATCGTTGAGAAGTCTCCAAAAAAGCCTGGTCTAAAACAATGTCTATTCCCCCAAGCGAAGCTTCCAGTGCCTCGCGGCTGTGTTGTAGAGCGTGAAGGCACACGTCACAGGCGCCTGATATAGTATTATGCGGCCGGATTGCTGAATGGAAAATAAGTTACCGTCGCTGGGAGCGAAGACGGGAGCGGCCGCATTGAACGCCTCGAAAACGCGAAAATAGTCTAAGCGAGCGGCTACAAGCGATGCGATGCGAATCGTGTGGGAGCAGAAGAGTGGATTAAAGGGCAGGCGGCTCGAAAGCAGGTTCTATTAAACTCTTAAGTTACTATCAGATACTTTAAGTGCCTTTGACGAGAAGTAGCACATCTCACGGACAAAACAACTCCGTACACGAGCATTCTGGAAGCTGATGCGGAGTGGGAGTAACGAAAGGTGAACGCTTAGAATGCGCATCAATGAGTGACGTCTTATTGATAACCCCCAGCGAAGATAGCGGCTGAGGTGCAGACACGCATCAAGGCTTTCTTGTGTCTTGCCTACACGCATGAATGAAGCATGAATGAGAACAGTGGATCATGGGATGCAATGCAAAACAGCAGGACAAATTCTTTCCTTTCTGCCATTCCTGATAGGCCGGCGAAAAGGATGACATGAAAGGAGGGGGGAAAAGAGGATGAACAGCTGAATGGTGCACAACTCGAGATGGATGTTCCCTTGGTTTGGGGTGCTTAGCTGCGCTGACGTGTCCACCTTTGAGTGAGCGAAATCCTCCAATCTTGACGGTCCGAACCGCGAATGTCATCCAGGAAACCCAATCCCAACGTCCCCGCCAGCCCTGACGCAGTGCAGGGACAAGGCGGCGGGTGAATCTGTATCAAGAGACTCCCATCTCCAAACCATCTGCTTGCGGCTTGGACTGTGGTTGGAACTGTGGAAGTGAGTGAAACACCCCTCTAACAACATCCCCTCTGTTCTGTAAGGTAAATAATAGTACAGTGCACCAAAGGGGGATGGTTTTAGTTTACAGTGTCTGCTCTCATGCACCAGATTGACCCGTTATGATCAACGTAAAAAAAAACCGCGAAATAGTTTGTAGTGCAGTATCAGCCAATCACCGCCTCCCTGACACTCCAAACAGAGAAGAACAGCGAGGCTCGAAACTGGTCAGGCGAACACCCCAGATAGCTTATTTCGACGGTTAAGATCGTTTGTTGCTTCAGCAGCCGAAGATGTGCGGCTAGTGTTGCCTCGGGCGCTCCATACCTAGAGTTCCTCGAAAACGGTAGCACGTATGACTGAAGAGGACGACTCCCCAGAAGGTCGGTGTGACGGGGAACAACATCCAATATCCTTGATTCTCGGTTTAACCACGTTTAAAATGGATGTGTTACGGTCTAGAGTGGCAACGATCGAGGACCCTTTTGCCGCAGCTTACATGGTTGGTTGAGCGGAAGAACATGAAAACGTTTTGACACTTTGGCACCGAAACGTGCTGTTCTGAAAACTCCTAAGCACTGTGAAAACCGTATTGCAACCCGTTCTGACACCCAGAGATCCCAAAATGCTTTGTACTTCAATCTGGTTCCCTCTTCCAGTCCAGACTACTCCATTCCTCCTGCAGGCAGGGTCTGGCCTGAAGCCATGGCTCCTGAGCATTATGCGAGCAGCAGAGAAGATCTCTGCTGGTAGTCGTGGCCTCGCTGGAGATATATTTCTCATGGGGGATGCCAAACTAACTCGCTGGTTTTCCTTCTTCCAATAGTTGTTAATCAAGCGTCGCCAGTCCCCAAACAGGAGATTGCATTAGGAGAGGAATCGACCGTTTCTAGTTACAATCTCTAAGGTTCAAAGCACAATTTTAGGTCTTTCCTTTTATTGCCGATAGATCCTTAATGGCGTCCGCGGAGGAACTAAAGGCGGAAAACACCCGCCTTCAAGCGGAGATGCAATCCATGAAGAAGAAGATCGTTCTAGCTCTCAAAAAGCAGCAGGCGGAGCTTCAATCTAAAGTCCAAGAGGCCGAACGAGCGCGGGACGAGGCTCTAAAGCGAGCTGAAGCCGCGGAATCAGGAGCTTCTAACGGAGATGCGTCTAAAGGAGCGGATCCGGCCGCGCTGCAGCAGCTTCAGGACCAACTGAATGCGTCTCAGCAGGAACTGAAAATGCTCAGGGAAGAGTACGTGGTTGCGAGCGAAAAGCTCAAGGCTGCGGAAGACCAGGCCAGATCAGCGGAAGAGGAGAGAAAGAAAGCCATGGAGGACGCGAATGCGGCTCAGAAGAGCCTTCGCGCGACGAAAGAGGAGGTCCAGATGGTTCGCGAGCAATGGACGGCCGCACAAGGCGCACTGATGACCACTCAGGAGGAGCTTAGCGGTCTGCAGGAGCAGCTGCGGAAGGCGCAGGGGGAGGCGCGGGAAGCGCAGGAAGGGCGCGCGGCTGCGCAGCAGGCGCTGGGGGAGCGGGTGAAGGCGGCGGAGGCGGAGAAGCGGAGCGATCAGGCGGATCAGCGGCGCGCGCAGGAGGTGGTGGCGCGCGCGGAGCAACAGCTGAAAGCCGCGCAGGCGGAGCGGGAAAAGGCGATGGAGGCGTTAACTGCTGCGCGGAGAGAGCTGGAGGAGTCTCGGGCATACGGCGAAAAGTTGGCCGGGCAGCTGAAAGCAATTCAGGTGGAACTGGAAGCTTCGAAGGAAGATGGGAGCAAGCTGCAGGCGCTGGTGGCGGACTTGCAGGGGAAGCTTCCTGCGGTGGAGAAGGAGAAGGAAGGGCTGAGAGTGGATAAGGAGAAGATGGAAGCGGAGATTAAAGCGCTAAGGGATGAGCTCGAGGGTCTGAGACACGGCAAGGAAGCTTCGCTGGAAGATCTGCGTGCTCAAGTTGAAAGTTCCAGGAAGGAGTTGGGGGAAGTCAAATCGGAGCTGGAACAGGCGAAGGAGGAGGCTGGAAAGGCTCAGTGTGAGGCGACGAATAAGGGCGCGCAGGTGGAGGAGCTGCTTCAGGCGCAGGCGGCGCTTCAGGGGGAGGTTGAGAAGGCCAAGGCAGCGGAAGCAGAGGCGCAGGAAGAACTGGGGAAGGTGCGATGTGAGGCGACGAACAAGGGCGCGCAAGTAGAGGAGTTGCTTCAGGCTCAGGCGGCTCTTCAGGGGGAGCTTGAGCAAGCCAAGGCGGCGGAAGCTGAAGCGCGAGAGGAACTGGGGAAGGTGCGATGTGAGGCGACGAACAAGGGCGCGCAGGCAGAGGAGTTGCTTCAGGCGCAGGCTTCGCTGACAGGCCAGGTGGAAGAGGCGAAGGCGGCAGCAGCTAAAGCAGCGGCGGCGGCAGCAGAAGCAGAGGCGGCGCTTCAGGCGCAGCTGGCGGAAGCGAAGAAGGAAGCCGCCAGGTGGGTTACATGAATGAACGCACGAGTAACGTATGATGTTCTTTTTTTAAGCCAAGATGGATGCTTCTTTTTTTATCTGCTTGTAACATTTGTCTCTCGTTCTCTCCCATTTTTTGTGTGGTGCCTGTCCTTGCTGTTGCAGTCTTACGTCCCAGCTCAAAGGCATGCGAGGGGCCATGGATCATGTGCAGAAGGCTGCTTCAGAGACAGAGGAGGTACGTGAAGTGTGAGCATCAAGACATGCCCCACCTCGCGGTCCCTTTTCCAAGTCCCCAGACGCTTCTTCCTACCTGTTGTTCTTACTTGCATTGCTTCTCCCCTTAAACTTCTTCCCCCATTCCTCTTGCTGTCTAAATGTTCTCGTTATAGAACCTACCCCAGCTGCTCAGCTTTCATCACATGCCTACGCTCCAAACTTACTCACATTTGAATACTAACGTTTCTTCGAAAATACCTCATTTGAAATGCTCTTTCTTTCATCATCCCCTGTCACCCAAACCAGAGCATGCAGAAAGAGCTGGCAGATCTCGCCGCCAAGTCAGATTCCCTCAAAGACCAGCTGGCAGCGATACAATCTGAGCTGGCAGCCGCGCAGGCTGAGCTGGCATCGGCCAAATCCTCGCTGGAAAAGGAGATTCATTCGAGAGAGGCTGCGCAGAGAGAAGCAGAGGAGGCTCGAGCGGCTTTGGACTCTTTCCAGGAAAGTGCCGGGAAGGAGCAGCAGCAAGCTGGGGAGCTGTGGCAGCAGCTTCTAGACTCGCGAAAGCAGGTTGCAGCAGAGACGGATAGGGCTGACGGGAGTGAGAAAGAGGCGGAAGGACTGAAAAAAACGAGTGGAGGGGTTGGAGAAGGTGGTTGAGGAGAAGGAGAAGGAAGGGGAGGCTGTGAGGGGGGAGCTGGAGGGAGTGAGGGGGCGATTAGTGGAGGTGGAAGGGAGGGTGAAGGAGTTGGGGGAGGAAGTTACTGCGAAGGAGGGGGAGGTGGCTGGGCTGAGGGGGGAGTTGGAGGTTGCATTGAAAGCAGCTGAGGAGGCGAAGGAGGAGGGTGAGAAGGTAAGGAACGAGGCGGAGGAGCTAAAGAAGGAGATGGATGCGCTAGTAGAGGCGAAGGAGGCGGATATTAAAGCCAAGGAGGAGGAAATAAGGACTAAGGAGGAGGAGATTCGGGGGCTTAAGGAGAAGGTAAAGCAGGCAGTATCGGAGAAGGGATCAGGAGAGGTGGAGGCTGCTAGGATGGGCGAAGACAGGAAGGCGTTAGAGGGCCGGGTGGCGGAGCTTCAAGGGGAGCTGGAGAAGGCGAAAGCGGAGGTGGAGAGCGGTAACCAGGAGTTGAAGAGGGTGAAAGGGGAAGCAGAGAAAGCAAAAGGGGAGGCGGAGAGCGTTAAAGGGGAACTCGAGAGGGTGAAAGAGGAGGCAGAGAAGGCGAAAGGGGAGGTGGAAAAGGGTGTGGGTGAAGTGGAGAAGGCGAGAGGCGCGCTTAAGGCAGCAGAGGAGAGGGTGAAGGAGATGGAGGAGAAGGAGGGAGAGTGGGAGGGGCGGGAGGCTGAGTTGAAGAAGAAACTGGAAGCAGCAGAAGCGGATTTGGCTGCTGATAAGGCTGAAGCAGCAGCAGCAGGGGCAGAGGCGGCAGGTGCAGCGGCGGCAGGGGCAGTGGCAGGAGAGGCGCGAGTGGCAGAGCTGGAAGAGGCGTTGAAGGTGGTGAAGAGGGAGAAGGAGCGGTTGGAAGAGGAGTTGGAGGAGGCGTTGGGGAAGGCGAGGGAGGCGGGGAGGAGGAGCGAGCAAGCACAGGCGCAGTTAGAAGCTGAGTTGCAGGGGATGAGGGAGAAGAGTGAGAAGGAGGGTGCAGAGAGGGCGGATGGAGAGAAGAGAGTAGTTGAGTTGACTGCTGAACTGGAAGGGGTGAGAGCAAGGGTAGAAGCGGCAGAGCTAGAGGCAGGGAGGATGAGAGAGGAGGCGGAGAGGGGGAGAGAGCAGCTGACGATGTCGGGCGGTGCGCAGGCTGAGGAGCTGGCGAAGGTGAATGCTGAGCTGGCAACGGCGAACGCTGAGCTGGCGCGTGTGTCGGGTGAGCTGGCGCAGGCTGCTGCGGCACGTGTGGCGGCGGAGGAGGTGGCTGCCAGGGTGGCGGGTGCTGCAGGGGAGGCGATGGGGAAGGCTGAGTCAGCAGAGAGCGAGCTAGCGACAGGTAGGAACATTGTCGTCAGTATCTTGCTGGTTCGTACTTTGCTCTGCCTCCTCGTTTTTTAGGGTGTTTGGTTCGCAACTAGTTTTTGCTGCCCTCGTTCCACCTATTTTATATTGCTGTATTAGGAACTAGTACTTCCTCCTCTTGACTCGATTCTCATGGTGGGGTGGTCTTTGGTGTGCCGTTCCGTGCGGTGCTGTGTGGTGCGTATTGGTGCAATATGGTGTGGTGCAGTGCGCAGCAAGCTGGAGTCGGAGGTGAAGGCAGCGGAGGACAAATACGCAGAGCTGGACAGCAAATTCAATCGCCTGCAGAAGAGGGCAAAGCAAAGGATCCAAGAGGTCACCAAGGTATGCACCAGCAGCTCATGTAATATACTGGGTAAAGTGAAAAGGACAAGTACGCTGAGCTGGACAGCAAGTTCAACCGCCTGCAGAAGCGCGCCAAGCAGCGAATTCAAGAGGTCACCAAGGTATGAACCATCATGGTGTGGAATCTCACAGAAAATGAGGCTGCAAAGCGACAAGTACGGTGAGCTGGACAGCAAGTTCAACCGGGGCATCAAGGATGTTCATCAAGGTTTGATTTGAATCACCACTAGGGCATGGAATAACCATTTACGTACTTGGTATAGGAAGGACAAGTATGGTGAGCTGGCCTGCAGCAATTTCAACCGCCTGCAGAAGTGCGTAAAGCAGAGGATCGAGGAAGTCACCAAGGTATGATATGCGCTCCCAGGTATGAACTATCGCAGTGTGAATCATCATCAGGCAGGGTATAAAGTGATCCAGGCACTCAGTCTTTTGAGGCGCCTCAAAAGACGTATCCAGGCACTCAGTCTTTTGAGGCGCCTCAAAAGACGTATCCAGGCACTCAGTCTTTTGAGGCGCCTCAAAAGACGTATCCAGGCACTCAGTCTTTTGAGGCGCCTCAAAAGACGTATCCAGGCACTCAGTCTTTTGAGGCGCCTCAAAAGACGTATCCAGGCACTCAGTCTTTTGAGGCGCCTCAAAAGACGTATCCAGGCACTCAGTCTTTTGAGGCGCCTCAAAAGACGTATCCAGGCACTCAGTCTTTTGAGGCGCCTCAAAAGACGTATCCAGGCACTCAGTCTTTTGAGGCGCCTCAAAAGACGTATCCAGGCACTCAGTCTTTTGAGGCGCCTCAAAAGACGTATCCAGGCACTCAGTCTTTTGAGGCGCCTCAAAAGACGTATCCAGGCACTCAGTCTTTTGAGGCGCCTCAAAAGACGTATCCAGGCACTCAGTCTTTTGAGGCGCCTCAAAAGACGTATCCAGGCACTCAGTCTTTTGAGGCGCCTCAAAAGACGTATCCAGGCACTCAGTCTTTTGAGGCGCCTCAAAAGACGTATCCAGGCACTCAGTCTTTTGAGGCGCCTCAAAAGACGTATCCAGGCACTCAGTCTTTTGAGGCGCCTCAAAAGACGTATCCAGGCACTCAGTCTTTTGAGGCGCCTCAAAAGACGTATCCAGGCACTCAGTCTTTTGAGGCGCCTCAAAAGACGTATCCAGGCACTCAGTCTTTTGAGGCGCCTCAAAAGACGTATCCAGGCACTCAGTCTTTTGAGGCGCCTCAAAAGACGTATCCAGGCACTCAGTCTTTTGAGGCGCCTCAAAAGACGTATCCAGGCACTCAGTCTTTTGAGGCGCCTCAAAAGACGTATCCAGGCACTCAGTCTTTTGAGGCGCCTCAAAAGACGTATCCAGGCACTCAGTCTTTTGAGGCGCCTCAAAAGACGTATCCAGGCACTCAGTCTTTTGAGGCGCCTCAAAAGACGTATCCAGGCACTCAGTCTTTTGAGGCGCCTCAAAAGACGTATCCAGGCAGGCACTCAGTCTTTTGAGGCGCCTCAAAAGACGTATCCAGGCACTCAGTCTTTTGAGGCGCCTCAAAAGACGTATCCAGGCAGGCACTCAGTCTAAGGAGGAGGGACAAGTACGCAGAGGTTGACGGCAATTTCAACCGCCTGCTGAAGCGCGTCAAGCAGGGGATCCAGGAAGTCACCAAGGTATGATATGCATGGGCAGGCATGAAACATCACGGTATGAATCAATCACTGTTCTCCACTCACCCCGTTCTCCCACCCCCTTACAGGAGAAAGAGGAGAGGAAACTGGCAGAGGAGAGGAAGCAGCAGGCAGCGCTGCAGGAGGATCTCAACCTTTTCTCTTTGCTCATCTCCCCTCCCCCCTGCAGGAGAAGGAGGAGGCAGAGAGGAAGCTGGCAGAGGAGAGGAAGCAGCAGGCAGCGCTGCAGGAAGATCTGGAAAGAGCCAAGGGGGTGGCTGCAGAGGCGCAGCGGACGGCTGAGAAGGACAAGGAGCAGCTGAGGAAGACCAACGGATCGTGAGTACCCCTTCTCTGCTGCTCTCCATTCCATGTGGCTGGAAGGGTTTCTCTGGTCCTTTTTAGTAATCTCAGGGGCTGCAGAGGCACAGCGGACGGCCGAGAAGGACAAGGAGCAGCTGAGGAAGACCAACGGATCGTGAGTACCCCTTCTCTGCTGCTCTCCATTCCATGTGGCTGGAAGGGTTTCTCTGGTCCTTTTTAGTAATCTCAGGGGCTGCAGAGGCGCAGCGGACGGCTGAGAAGGACAAGGAGCAGCTGAGGAAGACCAACGGATCGTGAGTACCCCTTCTCTGCTGCTCTCCATTCCATGTGGCTGGAAGGGTTTCTCTGGTCCTTTTTAGTAATCTCAGGGGCTGCAGAGGCGCAGCGGACGGCTGAGAAGGACAAGGAGCAGCTGAGGAACGGATCGTGAGTATCTCTACCCTCTAGTTCTTTAATTGATTGGAGAGAACTCACTTTCTGTACTCTATGCTCTCTTCTCGTTTCCAGGCGAGATTGATGCCTCTAGGTTCCGGTCTTCCTTTCCTAACCCCACACCGTGAATCCAGGCTGAAGGAGGAGGTGGACGAGCTGAGGCGAGCCCTGGAATTGAAGGAGCATGATCTGAAGGAGTCGAGGAGGCTGGCAGCAGGCAAGGAGCAGGCGTGGCTGGAGCTGTCGAGCTGTCCTGTCCCACCCATCTTTTAAACCTTAAACCCGAAACCCTGATCCCTTCCCCAGGCTTTAAGAGGAGGAGGACGAGCTCAGACGAGCCTTAGAGCTGAAGGAGCACAACCTGAAGGAGTCGAAGAGGCTGGCAGCAGGCAAGGAGCAGGCGTGGCTGGAGCTGTCGAGCTGTCCTCTCCCACCCATTATATTAACCTTAAACCCGAAACCCCGATCCTTCCCCAAGCTGAAGGAGGAGGTGGACGAACTGAGGCGAGCCCTAGAGCTGAAGGAGCGTAATCTGAAGGAGTCACGGAGGCTGGCAGCGGGCAAGGAGCAGGCGTGGCTGGAGCTGCTCTCTCCCACCTGACCCTTCAACCCGAAACCCCACCCCCTACTGCAGGCTTAAAGAGGAGGTGGACGAGCTGAGGCGGGCCCTAGAGCTGAAGGAGCATAACCTGAAGGAGTCACGGAGGCTGGCAGCGGGCAAGGAGCAGGCGTGGCTGGAGCTGCTCTCTCCCACCTGACCCTGAAACCCGAAACCCCACCCCCTACTGCAGGCTTAAAGAGGAGGTGGACGAGCTGAGGCGGGCCCTAGAGCTGAAGGAGCACAATCTGAAGGAGTCACGGAGGCTGGCAGCGGGCAAGGAGCAGGCGTGGCTGGAGCTGTTGAGCTCAGCGCACGAGGAGCGCCGAATCTTGAACTTTAAACCCTGAACCCTGCTCTCCCTTCCCCGGGCTTAAAGAAGAAGTGGACGAGCTGAGGCGGGCCTTGGAACTAAAGGAGCATAATCTGAAGGAGTCGCGCAGGCTGGCAGTGGGCAAGGAGCAGGCGTGGCTGGAGCTGTCGAGCTCAGCGCACGAGGAGCGGGGAGCTGAACCATGTGGTGTTTCTTAAGATATTTTCCCCTTTCTCCTCTCCCTGACCCAGGTTGAAAGAAGAGGTGGACGAGTTGAGGCGAGCCCTAGAGCTGAAGGAGCACAACCTCAAAGAGTCAAGGCGATTGGCAGCGGGCAAGGAGCAGGCGTGGCTGGAGCTGTCGAGCTCAGCGCAGGAGGAGCGGGAGCGCATGGCGGGGGCTGTGAAGGAGGTGGAGGAGCGGATGGAGCGGATGGGGAAGGAGCAGGAGGCGCGCGCGGCTGAGCTGCAGCGAGAGTTGAATAAGGCTCTGGAGAGCAGCAGTGCGCTGCAGGTGAGAGTGTGGAATGTCGAATGTGGACGTGTCACGGGTCAGGGTAACCACTTGTAGGGAATGAAGGCTGCAGGAGGCACGGGCAGCTGAGCTGCAGAGGGAGCTGAATAAGGCTCTGGAGAGCAGCAGTGCGCTGCAGGTGAGAGATGGTTGTGTTACGGGTTTGAGCAGTGTAACGGGTTTGAGAGTTATGAGGTGTTGCAAAGGGTGAACGAGGTGGAGGTTCGGCTGACTCTCTCTTCTTCCTCCCCCGTGTCAACACCTCACCCCTTTGCCCACCTTGGCAGGTCCAGTCCAGCTGTTGCAGAAGGAGCGCCAGCATAAGTCATTCAGAATAGATTACTCGTGTTTTTGTACTTACTCACTTTCTTTTCGACCCTTGCAGGTCCAGCTGTCGCAGAAGGAGCGCCAGCTGGCAGAGGTGGAGGCCGCCACGTCAGGCGAGCTGGCGCGGCTGTCGGCCACTCTGGAGGCGACACGTGGCGAGCTGCACCGGCTGGAGCAGAAGCTGGCGGAGGAGCGGAGCGGGTGGGAGGAGACGGTGGGGCAGCTGAAGAGGCGGGTTGAGGGGATGGAGAGGGGGAAGCGCATGCTGGAGGTGGCGATGCAGGAGGCGAAGGGGGCGTGGCAGCAGGAGGTGGAGGGGCAGAAGAAGGCTGTTGCTGCTGCCCTGGCGGATTTAGCTGCTGCACAGGCAGAGGTGAGTAAGGGTGGCGGCAGGTAAGGGGTGAGGAGGGCGGGGGGGGGGTGTTGTGGCGGGGGATCAGATGCAGGAGGTAAATGAGCATCTTACTCTCCCATACCCTCCCAGCCCATGCGTTTTCATGCCATTCCCGCCCAGCTCATGCCATACTCATGCCTACCTGCCTGCCTATGCCATGCCATGCCATGCAACAGCATGGCGTTTCCTCCCGTGTCTATCTTTTGCAGCATCTCGTTTCTTAAGTCCGTCCCATACCTCATGCCACCTCACGCCACCTCATGCCACGTCATGCCAGGTGGCGAAGGGGCGTAATGAGCTGGCGGCATACAAGGTGCGGGCGGCAGCGATGCTGAAGAAGAAGCAGGAGGAGCTGGAGGCGGTGGGGAACGCGGATGCCATGGCGAGCAAAGAGGATGAAATCAAGGTGAGTGAGTGCTGCTGTGTGGTGGCATAAGCATGTTGGAGGAGGCGGTGAGGGTGGGGGTGAAGAGCAGGTGGCAGCGATGCTGAAGAAGAAGCAGGAGGAGGTGGAGGCGGTGGGGAACGTGGATGCCATGGCGAGCAAGGAGGAGGAGATCAAGGTGAGTGTGAGCGTGCTGGGCATAGGGAGCTAGTATGAAGTGTGAGTGCTGCTGTTTGACGGCAATATGCACACCACATAAGCATGTTGAAGCAGGAGGAGCTTGAGGCTGTGGGGAACGTGGATGCCATGGCGAGCAAGGAGGAGGAGATCCAGGTGAGTGTGGGAGTGAGTGTGGAGCTTAGATGGATGTAACGGTTACGTTTACATTTGCGTACGTTTTATGTTTACATACGTTTTATGTTTACGTCTATCAACGTTTAACATTTATGCCTTATGTAGGCTTTACGCCTACATTTACGTACGCTTCTTCTAAAAGGGGTTCATGCAGCAGGCTAAATAAATTTTCCTGCTGCCCTAACATAACGTGTTCATTCTTGGATTTGCAAATATTGTTCTAAGCATCCGCATTAAGTTTCAATTTCTTATACTTGTTGCAATTCCAGGTCATGTACCAGCTCCTTTTGAGAACTCTCAAAGGCGATTAGTGTACCAGCTCCTTCAGCTTCAAATTGCAGAACCTCCCCCCTCGAATTTGACTTCGCGCAACGCTTCTTTCCCCCTCGAGACGAATTTTGCGCAACGCTTCCTTCCTCCTCGAATTCCAAATCGATTTCGCCCAAATTTCTCTTCATCATCCCTCCGCACATCACCTTCCCCTCCTGATCCCCTCTGTCCTCTCGAGTCCGTAATTCTGACAATCGTCTAACCAACTTCCGTCGTACTTCAGTCAAGACGAAATTTCTCTAGGTTTTAGCTAGCACACCAGCTTTCGTCAAAATCTCTAGCAAGCATGGCATGGTATTTCTCCTGCCTCCACTAGCAATAACACCAGCAGTCATTACGATATTTTTTATCAGCTCCAATAATTTCCCAACTCTCTTCCCTCTTTATTCCCCCATCATGCCCTGAAACGTTTATAAATGCCCGGCCATATTTACGCACAGAAACGTAAAAGTGCATGTAAAGGTAGTGTAAAATTACGTTTACGTGACCCAAAAACTGTTAAAACGCCAAACTAAGGTGTGGAGTGAGTGCATGAGTGAGTGTGGGAGTAAGTGTAGGAGTGAGTTTGGGAGTGAGTGTGCCACGTTCTTGCCTCTCTCGCCGCATGACAGGAGGCAAAGAGGGCAGAGGCCGCAGCAGTGGCAGAGAGTGACAGACTACGCTTATTGAGACGTCTCAAATGAGCCGTGTTTTGAGTCGACTCAAAACGCGGAGAGGGACTACGCTTATTGAGACGTCTCAAATGAGCCGTGTTTTGAGTCGACTCAAAACGCGGAGAGGGACTACGCTTATTGAGACGTCTCAAATGAGCCGTGTTTTGAGTCGACTCAAAACGCGGAGAGGGACTACGCTTATTGAGACGTCTCAAATGAGCCGTGTTTTGAGTCGACTCAAAACGGGGAGAGGGACAGACTACGCTTATTTCATGGATCCCTCCCTCATCACGTGCCTCCCTTTTTACCTCCTGCCACCCTTCCTTCCCTCCCTCCCTTCATGCCTGACTTTTGAGGTGCATCAAAACACGCGCCTCCTCTTTACCTCCTGCCCTCCTTTCCTCCGTTCCTTCATACCTGCCTTCCTACCTGCCGTCCAGGAGGCGAAGAGGGGAGAGGCAGCAGCAGTGGCGGAGAGGGACAGAGCTCTCAAGGCTTTGGAGGATGCTGCAGTGGACCATGAGACGCAGATGGCAGCTCGGTGAGTTGCGGTGGAGATGGGTCTAATGCGGTGTGCATGTGTGTACATACATGGTAGTAGTGGTAATGGTTGGAGAGGGATGGAGCACTCAAGGTGCTGGAGGATGCTGCAGTGGACCAGGAGACGCAGATGGCAGTGCGGTGAGTGAAGCGCACACAAACAAGGCACAATCCATGTGGTGCCAGTGGGTCGTGTGAGAGAAAGGTGCTGTGCATGTGTGGATGGGATGGGATGGGATGGGATGGGATGGGATGGGATGGGATGGGATGGGATGGGATGGGATGGGATGGGATGGGATGGGATGGGATGGGATGGGATGGGATGACATGGGATGGGATGGCATGGCATGGCATGGCATGGGATGGGGTGGGGTGAGGTGGGGTGGGGTGGGGTGGGGTGGGATTGGTTGGAATGGAACATGATGGTTTGGATTGGTGTGACGGGTGCAAGGCAGAGTGGTAGCACAGCGCTGCTGTCACAGCTCATGTGGCTATCCCTTGCACTGTGCTCCCACATTCTGAGAATTCCCCATATAAAAACCGCGTGAACTGAGACGATTTTTGAGGCGCCTCAAAAAAGCTGTCACAGCTAATGCGGCTATCCCTTGCACTGTGCTCCCACATTCTGAGAATTCCTCATATAAAAACCGCGTGAACTGAGACGATTTTTGAGGCGCCTCAAAAAAGCTGTCACAGCTAATGCGGCTATCCCTTGCACTGTGCTCCCACATTCTGAGAATTCCTCATATAAAAACCGCGTGAACTGAGACGATTTTTGAGGCGCCTCAAAAAAGCTGTCACAGCTAATGCGGCTATCCCTTGCACTGTGCTCCCACATTCTGAGAATTTCTCAAAAGTGTCCCCACGCCTACCCCTGTGTCAACAGGAATGTTGCATTGATGGAAGCGGAGTCGAAAGTGCGAGAGCTGACAGGCAGGCTGGAGGCAGTGGGGCAGCAGAGGCCTTGCATCAACCCTTTCCTAGCCTCCCTCCCTTCTCTTCCCTTGCAACCTTATCAGGCAGAAACGTGGCTGAATCTGTTTTTTGAGAATTCTCACTATTCCTAACGGATTTCCGCGGAATACAGCCGCAGGAACCATGGAACGGAATGTAGCTACTAGAGCCCCGACCTTGCTGGAAAACCGCTTAGAAATAGTGAATTGTAAGAAACTGGATTTGAGATTGTGAAAATGAGACTGTTAGGCTTCGGATTTGTACGGAGGTTGCTTGTCTCCTCGGCTCGACTCATGTACAAATCCGAAGCCTAGCAGTCTCATTTTCAAAGTTTCGAATCCAGTTTTTCACAGTACTTTTTCTAAGCGGTTTTTTCGCAAGGTCGGGGCTCTGGCAGCTGTACTCCGTTTCTTATTTCCGTTCCTTATAACGTGTCTCTGATGGAAGCGGAATCGAAAATCCGAGAGCTGACAGGCAGGCTGGAGGTGGTGAGGCAGCAGAGCGGTCACATAAGCAGTGCCACTGACCCCCCATACCCCCCCCCCAATCTTCCCACCACCTCCCTCCCCTTCACCCGTATTACACAGAAACGTGGCATTGATGGAAGCGGAAACGAAGATACGGGAGCTGACGGGCAGGCTGGAGGCGGTGAGGCAGCAGAGCCGGGCGGCACAGGAGGAGATGCACGGGCGGATGATGGACCTGGAGGACGGGTGGCGCGGTGAGTTGATATTAAGGGGATAGCAGAATAGGGTAGTATTGCAGAGCAGAGCACAAGGAGATGCATGGGCGGATGATGGACCTGGAAGCTGGGTGGCGAGGAGAGTTGAGAGGAGTGGGGAGGAATTCAGTGACTGTTAAGCAATAGATGCATGAGCGTGTGATGGGGACAACTGGGCTGATAGCGCCCCTAATCCAATCTCCCTCATCCTCTCTCCCTCCCCCGAGCAGAGAAGCTGCGGCAGCAGGAGGAGAAGCTGAAAGGGCAGACGGGCAGTCAGACGACATCCTTAGAGAGTGAACTGAGGAGGAGAGTGGAGGCGGGGGAGAGGGAGCACGCAGCGTACCGAGAGATGGCGGATAGAACCATCGAGGCCAAGGACAAGGCGATGGAGGGGAAGGACAAGGCAATCGAGGGGAAGGATAAGGCATTTGTTACGTGGTTCTCATAGCCTGGCCTCTCAATTTCCCCTCTTTACCCTCTTTTCCCTCCCTACCTTGCATTCTTCTGAGCAGAGAAGCTGCGGCAGCAGGAGGAGAAGCTAAAGGGGCAGACGGACAGCCAGACAGCCTCCCTAGAAAGTGAACTGAGGAGGAGAGTGGAGGCGGGGGAGAGGGAGCACGCAGCGTACCGAGAGATGGCGGATCGAACCATCGAGGCCAAGGACAAGGCGATCGAGGGGAAGGACAAGGCGATTGCGCGGCTCTCTGCTGAAGCGGCACGCCTGCAGGAGGCTCTGATTGCCGCCCAGTCTGGTGCTGCTGGTGGTGGCGCTGGTGCTGGTGGTGCTGGTGGTGGTGGTGGTGGTGGTGGTGCTGGTGGTGTTGGTGGTGTTGGTGGTGAGGGTATTGGTGCTGTCAATGCTGCTGGTGGGGAGGATGGGTTGAAGCTTGCGGGACTGGGTGCTGCTGGGATGGATGGAGCGGCCAGCCCCAGGAAGCCAGCGCTCATCTCGGTGAGTCCACTGAATCGCACTGCACTCCCTTCCACGTTTTTCCACTCCACTCCACTCCACTCCACTCCACTCCACTCCACTCCACTCCAATCCTTTTCACTCCACTCCCTTTCACTCCACTCCACTCCACTCCACTCCACTCCACCTTCTCCACTCCATTGCACCTTTCTCTTGAATTTGGATTGAAATAAGGTTCCACCAATCCCCTGTCCCCAATGCCCTCCCCCCTA
Organism: Closterium sp. Naga37s-1; assembly: GCA_947471745.1. NCBI lineage: Eukaryota > Viridiplantae > Streptophyta > Zygnematophyceae > Desmidiales > Closteriaceae > Closterium > Closterium sp. Naga37s-1. The sequence goes on along the minus strand of CANJKZ010000355.1, from coordinate 26,998 downwards.
TCTATTTATTGACCCCACCACCCCTCCTCCCCTCCCAATTCTCATTCAAGCAGCCCCGTTCTCGAATGTCAGACCCGGGTTTCGGCAAATCAGGCGCATCCGGACTGCCTCTCTCCCTCGGTGCGTTGCCTCTCTCCTTTCTGTTGTCCAAGTCAAATTCCCTCTATTTGTCCTTTCTCAGTTCCCTGTATTTGTCACGCCGTTTTACCTCTTCTATCCATCACCCTTCCTCACCTCCTTTAACTGTCACCTCTGTTTGCCTCCTTAGTTTCGCACCTGCCTTCTTTCATCGCTCTGAAAACCAGTCAACCTCCATGTGTGTCTGTCTGCTTCCATGTCTCATATGGCATGGCCTGTCTTATCTTCAACACCATCCCCGGTTTTCCCTACCATGCCATGCCATAAATGCGTCCACCAGAGGGTATGGGGTTGGCCGACAACCCAGCAGAGAAGGCTGCAATTGCAGAGCAACACATCCTGGTACGTCGGCCCCTTGCCTCTTCTGCCCCTCATGCTTCTGCTTCCTTCTGCTGCCTCTTTTGCCTCTGCTGCCTCTGTTCCCTCTGCACTGTTTCCATTTCCGAAAACAATCTATGGTTATGAGAACCCACCACAGCTTTTGATCTCTGATGTATTGCACGTGACGGAGGAGGGGAACGTTTTTCTGATTCCCGTTTCTGTGCTTCGTTTCTAAGCATCTGCCCCTTGGTTCTCCTTCCAATCCCTTTCTACCGCCTCCTTTCATCCAGTTCCTTGCGCGGCAGCAGCCGCAGAGGGAGGAGGAGGTAACACAGTGTAGAAGGCACATTCAGGCGCAGCGGGAGAAGAAGCTCTCTGATTCCTTTTTTCCTGAGCTCTGTTAGTAACCCTCTACCTCCTTGCACCCCTCCCCGGTCCTTTCATACAGTTCCTTGCTCGGCAGCAGGCGCAGAGGGAGGAGGAGGTAGCACAGTGTAGAAGGCACATTCAGGCACTGCAGGTATGAAGAATATACATAAACGTATATTGCATATGCACGTTATGAACTTACTTACATACATAAAACACATGCGTACATACGTACATGCATGCTAGCATGCATACATTCATGTATGCATACATACATACATACATACATACATACATACATACATACATACATACATACATACATACATACATACATACATACATACATACATACATACATACATACATGGTGTATTACTCACAATTATTTCATGCATGTTAATGTTTTCCCTTGCCACCAACCACCAGGAGGAGATCACAGACCTGCAGAGGGAGAATCAACTGAGAGCCAAGCAGGTGGGTGCCCTGTTGCATTCAGGTGAGTGCTCTTGCATTCAGGTGGGTGCTCTGTTGCGTTCAGGTGGTTTTTTTCTGTTGCTATCAGGTGGGTGTTCTGTCAGGTGTGCTTTTGTTTTGCTCAAATTACTCCATTGCCTCTTCTCGTTTGCTAAATAAGCGACATTGGTATGGATGAATAGCTGCATACATTTTCCGTTGAGATGACTGCATTCAAAGCCTCCATCCTCTCTTTCCTTCGCCCTGCTTCCTCCTGCCTCTCTTTCCTTTCTTGCAGAAATCAGTGTTGAGGGAGGAGCAGGAGATGAGGAGCATGGAGAGGAGAGGGCACACTAGAGAGAGAATGTGTTATTTTACCCTCGCTCCATCCCCTCTTTCCAATCTTCCAGGAATCGGTGTTGAGGGAGGAGCTGAGGAGCATGGAAAGGGTACAGAAGAGATCATTCAAAAGCAACACCCCTCCCGCTCCCAATTTCCCCTCTCCCTTCCTCCTCCCTTTCCTCAACCACAGGAATCCGTCTTGAAGGAGGAGCTTAGGAACATGGAGAGGGCGCAGAAGAGAGAGACGGTGGACATGACTTACCTGAAGAACGTGATTCTGCAGCTGCTTATCAGAACAGGTACCAGTGCTTATCAGAACAGGTACCATTGCTTATCAGAGCAGGTAACGTTGCTTATCAGAACAGGTACCAATGCTCGTTGAAACAGGTACTAGTGCTTATCAAAACAGGTATTGTTTTGCATGTCTGATTCTCTTTCCAGGCCATCCCACCCTATACCACCCCATCCATCTTTGCTCTGTTTACTTGCTCGTTCATTTCACAAGGAACCATCTACTTCTCGTTCCACCTCACCAGCTCTTTATTCTGCTCCCTGTCTCCCTCTCTGCCCCACCATCAGCCATCCCACCCTATACCACCCCATCCATCTTTGCTCTGTTTACTTGCTCGTTCATTTCACAAGGAACCATCTACTTCTCGTTCCACCTCACCAGCTCTTTATTCTGCTCCCTGTCTCCCTCTCTGCCCCACCATCAGACCAGAGGGCAACGCTCATTCCTGTGATCGGCATGATACTGCAATTCAGCCCAGATGAGGTGAGGCTAGGAGCGCAAGTTAGAACGGGAAGAGTGAGATGGGTGGTTGGGTTGAGAGTGACTGCTGTGCTGCTGCAGAGGAGGTGAGGCTAGTGTGAGCTGTTCTGCTGTTGGGGCCTGGTTCCATCACTCTCGCTCTCGCTCTTCCTGCCCTTGAGTCTTACCTTGTGATGCCACAACCCGTTGTGTTGCTGGCTACACCTTGTATCTTGTGCAGTTGAAGCAATGCCGAGGATCATCATAACACATGGCACGAGGCATTCGAATCTTGGTGGGACACCTGGTGACCCAGCAACCAGCATCTCACCTGGTTTAGTGGGATTTGGTATGAATGCTGTGACGTGGGATGGTGGCTGGCAGGACACATGACGTGAAAAGATGCAATGAATCTGGTCCGATTCGGCCACCATTTCAAGAGTGTGTAGTATGTAGGGGTTGCTGAAACCCCTTCGTGCGGTTCTGGTGATACATAGACATCTCATGATTTACTCGTTGATCTGGCGCAGGACATTTTAGGTACGGGTAGATTCTGGAGTGCTGAATGAACAGACTGGCCGAAGCTCTGAAACCAGGCTGTCCCTTTCTCTAACCATGCTCTGCTACTGTGAGATTAATAATGCAACCAGGCTGTCCCTCTCTCTAACTAATGCACCTGAACATTTATCTTGAGTGTGGGTGCTTTCCAAAACATATTTCTCCCTACCTGCAACCAGACAAAGCAAGTAAATTGGCGAATTTCTGTACTGAGTACTTGTGTGTAACAACAGCGTTCGTGTGGGAAGTGTACATCACGCTGGACTTCGCTACTGCGCAAACGCCAAGTTCGTCACCACCTTCCAGGTGCTGCCTGTGTTATCTCAGCAAGAGGCACCACAGCTATTCGTAAGACCCTGCCTCGAAGAGATACAGAAACTTGTAACATAGCCGGAAGTTACAAGCAACTCTGGTGCATACACATCGACAAGCATGCAATGCAGGCTAGCACGATTCAAGACAAGAGTGTTAAGTCTATTCGTCCTCAGTGCTGCGCAGGCGAGCGTTGCCGTTGATAACCTTCACATCCAGCTGCTGCGCCCTCTCCACAATGGCCTTGCGCTTGCGCGTCGACACGGCAGAGGCAATCTGAGCCACATACTTCCTGCAAGGGCGAGAAGACAATGAGCAGTAGACAAAATAGTTATATTCTTGAATGGTGATATAGCACACCCGTTCCACTCATTACATCCAGCTGCTGCGCCGGCTCAATTATGGCCCAGGTGGACAAGGCAGGCGCTGTGAGCGGTCCATTTTCCTTTCCCGAAGAACCAACTCAATGAAGAATGGAGATTGGGTTATTTACAAACGCGGAAGGGGAGCAGGGAGAGAGGGACAGAAGGATGGATGGATGCTAAGGCGGGAGGGCTGGATGGTGCTATGAGTGCATGGACGGGTCACAGGAGCAAGGGGTTGTGTAGGGGTGGGGTGTTGAAGAAAGAGAATCACACTTGAAACCCTCAACTCTCTTGGCAATAGGGGGGCATTAGGGGACTAAACAGTGGTCCGCACAGCACAGTACACTGACGTGACACTGAACATCGAGTCAGGACGTAGAAGGGCATCCTTTCAAGACGTCCTTCGACAGGGAATACACTTTCAGAGTCGCGCTATACTACCGTGATAACGAGACGTGGATGACGGCAATGGATTATGGAGGACGCGACGAGAAGAGGCGCACGAAAGAGAGAAGTGGGAAAGGTGCGGGGGGGGGGGGAGGAGGGTGCAAGGGGGCGGGGAGAGGGTGGAGGGGCAAGAAGGGGAGGGAGGGGCGCGAGAGGGGAGGGAGGGGCGCGAGAGGGGAGGGAGAAGTGGCTTTGGCAGGGGAAAAAAAACAGGGGGGTGGAAAGTGCTGATGCTAGCCCTCTACAGGTGTATGGCGCCTGAGTCGAACTGCAGATTTACAGCGAGGACTGGCTCTGTTGAAGTCACTTTAGATTTCTCAAAAGTCCTGACGCTAATGCTCAGCAGGTATACGGCGCCTGGATCGGACTGCAATTCACAGCGGGGATACTTTGGTGGTGCATCTCTCAGCAAAGAGGAATGGCTCTCGCTGTGGCTCGCTGTGCACAGCACCTCTAAGTAACACTATAAAGACGTCACGCGGCTTGGTCAGGATCCTCCTGTGCTACATGTAGCTGTTACCCCTAACACCTGTAACACCAGGAACCGGCTGCGGAGAAAGTGCCTGGCCTTGCTCTTGCCACATGTAACTGGAGTTCTATCTAATTTACATGAAAACATCTACAGTAGGTTTACTGTACCTGGAAACTGCTGTGCAGCATTTGCAGCGTGTTCTTGTTGCTGCCGTAGCCAACACCCTAACTACTATACTTTTAGAATGAAACAATCAACAGCAAACTACTGTACCTGTTGTGCATGAGCAGGAGCTCCACGTCCCTCTCGTTGTGCACGCGGAACACCTGGAACCCGCTGCGCAGCATGTGCCGCGTCTTCTTGTTGCTGCCGTAGCCGATGTTGGGCATCAGCGGCGTGCCCTTGAACTTGCGCCGAACGCGCGAGTCAATACCCTTGGGCCTCCGCCAGCTCTCCTGTTGAGGGGAAGCGGGATGGGGGAAGGGCAGGAAAGGGGGCGAGAGGGGAAGAAAGAGCGCCGGGGATCGGAAGTTTAAGATGAGCGGAAGGAAAAAGGAGAGTCATTAGCGGCGTGCCCTTGAACTCGCGCCGAACACGCGAGTCAATGCCCTTGAGCCTCCTTGTTAAAGAGGTTGGGGCGGGGTGCAGCGGGGGCCGGGAAGGGTGGGGGGAGAGCGCCGAGAGAGGATGGGAGGACGAGGGAGCATGGGGCGAAAGGAAACGGCAGGAATGAAGAAATCGAAAGAGAGAGAGAGAGAGAGAGAGAGAGAGAGAGAGAGAGAGAGAGAGAGAGAGAGAGAGAGAGAGAGAGAGAGAGAGAGAGAGAGAGAGAGAAGAGGACGCCGGGGAGGAGAATGAGGAGAATAAGGAAGCGAAAAGGGGAATACGAAAGCGAGGAGGAGAGAAGGAAAGTCACGGTGAATGGGGAAGCGACGGGAATGTGGAAGTGAGGAAAATGAGGAAGCAAGGAGAAAAAATAGGAAGGAAAGAGGAGGAAGTGGGAGGGACAAGTGGATAGAGGAAGGGAGACGGGACGAAAGAGGGAGGGATGCGGGTCACGGGGGGGGAAGAGGGCGGGGAGGGGGGGGGTGGGAGAGGGAGGAGGGAAAGAGATAATAATAAGGACAGGAGAAATGTTGTGGACGGATGACGAGGGGGGAAGTGGGAGCGAGGGGATATTGAAGGGAGGGCAAGCCGGAGGGAAAGGATGATGTGAGGAATGATGAAGGGTGACAAGAAGGAAAGGAGGAAGGAAATGGTGCGGGTACTATACAATCCTAAAACACCGGAACGGGGGATAAGGAGACTGGATGCTGAGTCAGCAAGAGGCTCGCTCGAGCCGAGTCAGCTGGCGTATTGACACACGAGGAAGTGATCGGCGTTAACTAACGATCAACGAAAACTGATCGGCGTAAATCGATCAACTCGTCGAATCTGTTACAACGTTGGCGGCCTCGCTTCTGTAGCGCCCGACTCGTCGATATGAATCTGACGGTCTAGCTGTCGATATATTTCTAACGGCAACGTCTGAAATCCATAACTGTGTTGGAGCGTCACACTGGATATGAAACATCTGAAACCCGTGAATGCGCTGTCCAACATCCCAGCGGTCCTTGCGAGCGCGGACGACCCACGCGTCCGCTGCTTCGCTAGTAAGGAGCTACTAATACTACTTCGCAACTACTACTCAGATACACCACCACTATCTTCATTCAAGCTTCGAATCCTGTCCCCGGGTAATGCAATCTCACTGCTCCTGACAATGCATCCCTCTCACGGCAACATCCTGAGCGTGCAGGCTTATCCGGCAAATCTAGACGAAGCTCGCTTCCATAACCTGGAAGCAGCAGCCTGAGCACGGCACCGATAAGCGACATGTTACGAACCCCGTGTTGCCACGTGAACGAGCTAGACGGCTCGCGTCAGATCGAGCATACGAGCAGCTTCGATCGTCGTGGTCTGAAATGCTGGCCTAAAATACTCCACTTGTCGCGTTCAATCGGTTAGTCTAGCGAAATAAACCTGCTGCTTCGGTTCCTGAATCTGTGGTGCGCTACGGGAAAGTCGAAGCGTAAGCACGGGGTGTCCGCATCATCCTCCGATAAAAATGACTCACGGGCACGCATTTTTTCCTGTCGGATTGGGGCCGCCAGAACTTGTTCGTCTTCTTCTTCACGATCTTCGGCTTCACAAGCGGCTGCACCATCTTGACGCGCTTCGGCCTTAATCGCCTCGCAGGCTGCTGCTAAACTGCTGCTACTGGGCAGCGGGGACTAGGGGAGGAAGAGGAGGGAAAAAAGGAGGTATGGAAAAGGATTAGGGCAGACTAGAACGGGCATGGAGTTGAGTGGTTGGGGGAAAAGAGGGGGAAAGGGGAGACGGGGAACACGGGGGAAATGGGGGCAAGTAAGGTAGAAGGGGAGGGATGGGGGGAGGCGGAGGGGTGGTGGCAGAGGAGGAAAGGAGGGAACAGTCGTGCGGAGAGCTGGGGCAAGTGGCGGAAGGGGCCGGGGAGGTGATTACAGGAGGGGCGGAATGCGACGCTGACGAGGGAGGGACGCCACCAGTGTAATGGTGGTAAGCCTCCAGTCAGCAGCAATGATATGTATAAACAGTCCCAGACAGAAGCAGTTCGCTGAACCTTACTATCTACACTTTTACTAGCCAAAGGTCATTGTTTTCCAATTTGACTTCAAACCACATTAATCTTCTTTATTATTATAGCGATATATAATACATGTTAGAAAAAATCAAGGATCTATCGGACATTATAAGTTGCTAGGATTTTGATACAGTGGAAGTCTATAGAGAGAACGTGTCATAGTGGATGGAAATAACAAGATGATAAAAATATGGCATTAGATTGAGTTATACAGTCCTAAATAGACATTTAATCTGATATTAATTCCCTTATTTTGTATTAAAATATTGAGATATTACATGAAACAGTTGCATGCGCGTGTAGACAATCCCCATCTGCATTTGTTTTCTGGATAACCTTTGTGTTATGTATTAGGAAAGTTAGGGTAGCAGCGCTCATTTTATTAGCGGGCGTTTCAAACAAGAGGATTTCGCAGGGGTTCACTTGGCTCTTCGAGGTTGTGTAACGGTGATTCACTTAGAATGAGGGCATTTAATATTATATATTCACGTGATTCTTTTCGGATACGGACACAAGCACCGGCAAATCCCTGCCATTTGTTTCGCCAGGGGGCATGTGAGAACCAGTAGATGCTAGATTGTGTCCACATCATCCTATGGCGGACGATTCAGCCCAATCCAGCACAAGCTTGCTCTTGCAGCCCAACGTATCAGAGACTCCTCTGGTCTGAGCTGTCATAAAAATCGGTTTTCTTGCTGAAGCACGTGAACAGTATCTTGCAGCGAGCCGATCCGGTTCTGTTCGAATCTTGAAAAGCGACAAACAATCGCCTCCAATCTCCCTCGTTCTTTCCATCGTGTCTAAATGCATCTGATTCCACTCTCCCCCCTACATTGTTCTTGCCCTTTGCCTGCTGATGTGATTTCCCCGTTGAGTGTGAGGGGGGGGAGGAGGGCAGAGGGAGAGTGAGCAGCATCACGAGCATGGGGCGTTGGCGGAGCGAGGGGAGGGGGACAACAGAATGAGTCATGTTATCCATCATGACCCCTCACAGAAGCGCGGAAGAATAGCCAAATAGAATATCCGCCTGCGCCCTCGAGCCCATTTTCCCTGACTCCCCGCGCACCCTCCTTCCCGCCGCCCCCGCCCCCCCAATCCCCCCCACCCCCCTCCCCCTCCTGCAAGTGCCCTGGTCGTCCTGCAAGTCACTGTCTGAGCAGTGCCTGCTGATTGTCTTCAAAAGGATGTCGCAGCTCAAATGCGTCCCGCCACGCATTGAGTAGATCCGCAAATTACACAGCTCCAAGACCACACAGCCCCTTCCTTACAATGTCACAAGCCTTCGCCAACTTCCTTCCCGAACTTGTTGACTTGGAGCCGTGGTATGAGAACTTTCGTTGGCAACCCGTGTGTAAAAGGATGCCCTGCGACGTGCCTCCTGTTTCGTACCCGAAATTATCGAGTCGCCACGCGGCCATGTCAGCTTCCACAGAGCTTTCCTTTCCAGAGAAGAAGAGATGCGACTCGGGCGACGACGAATCTGCTACAGTTGGGAAAAAACGTTGCTTGGACGAAGACGTCAGCCGCCATAGCCCCAAGAAGTCGAGGGGTCTCAACTCGAAATTAGACAATGCTGCTATCATCCAGCACATGCTCAACGACGCGCTTATCGCGGCGGGAAACTCTCTTCCAGCAAGCCAAGCCGTCGTGCCGTCGTGTGTCGCCGGAAACACCATAGAAGCGTTTCCGCGATTTAAGGTGGAAGTAATTTCCTCGCGTTGTGACGAATTGTCTGCTCAGCGGGCTGTTTTAGCGGATTGTCGCGACACAGCTGCTGCTCCGACGCCGCCGCACCCAGATCATCTCGTTATGCCTAACCGTGGATCTCAAGGGAGCGGAAATAGTTCCGGAAATATCCAGCCGAGAAGTATGCGCGAGAAGAATCGCCGCCACCGCATCTTGTAAGCCTTTTTTTCTTTTTTCTTTTTTAGACATCTTGACAAATCAAACCGAGTCTGTGCTTTTTTCTAATATCCTAAGTCGCGACTCGGTGTCTGCTGTCTGTTCGAATAAATCGCTAATCGTCTTCAATACTGTTTCTTATTTTTAGGGCTGGGTTCAACAAACTCGAAAACGTTATTCCGTCCACGTTTTGTCAGCAGAGGCGGGCGTCGTTCACCAAGATGGACACGTGCACCTTAATCAGCATGGCTATCCAATACATTAAAAGCCTGGAACAACGGCGCGAAAACTTAGCCAAGCTTTGTATGAGCAGCGTGATGCTTGGCGTGCAGACACTCCCGTAAATTGTGGGAACTATTCTCTGGCAAGCTAGCGGCGAAGGCCTCAGTGATTGTGTGAATGTTGTTGCCTCAGAGCTTGTGTAAATCTTGTTAATAACGCTGATAAATTATTGATACCGTATGGTTCAACATAGAGTGTGGTTCCGTGGAGTATTTTAGTGAATCAATCAGGTGTGCTTTCGAAGTCGTGTAGAAGGTCACCTACTCCGTAACAAAGCCACCACTCGGTGGTCCCCACACTGCTTACAAATCACCTGAGAATCGTCACTTCTCGTGTCACCTTGGGCTGGTTATGACACGAGTTCCCGCCTGCATCACCTGCTTGCCAGCGCATCACCCAACCCAAGACTCTCTCCCATGCGGCAATATCAACGAGTAGCATCAACACCGCAGCCTTGGGCGTTAGGCACTGCGCGCCGAGGGCAGTTCAGTTCAGTATAGCAGCGATCAATTTGCATTTGACCGTGTCGCGATGGTCTCGGGCTAGCGGCGTGCGAGCCTACTTAGGCCCTTCGGTTAGGGTATTTTCAGGATGTTGAATTTGTGCTTGTCCCTGCCTCGTTTCACTGGAGCACAGCACTGCTTATTGAGACTGCCTTGTTCTACTGGCGTACAGCACGGCTTACTAAGATGCACGGCAAATATTCAATGCAGGCAGATTAGTGGTTGGCTAGATATTAAGGACCGGTCGCAGGTAGTAAAAGCTCAAGGGCAAGAGGCAGGAAGTATGGACGTTGTCGAAGACACATCAAGCTCGTCAAAAAGCTCGCGGTTTTCGAAACAATCAGCAAGCGAAGTGTCGAAACGCAGTGAGGAGAAGCCAGTTCATGCAGTCATTCTTGTTCACGGCATCGTGTCCACGTAGGTCTCGCAAGTTATCGCCATTGATCCAGCCATCGCTTGTCATTCGAAGTCTGAATCCAGCTCGTACGGTCATCCATGACATGAACTTTCAGAGTACGTGATTGGGATTACCTTCGCGGGGAGCTGAAGAAACGACTGGGCAAGCGATTTCTCATCTACGGTCAGTAAAAAGTCGTCGCCTTAGTAGTTCTCGAGCGCAGCAGTGCTCAACATTTCAAATCAACTTGTAACCTAATATCGCGATACCTGTGAAATTCCAGCGAGCTCGTCTAACGAGTTTCTCCTCACCTTCCAAGGCGTCATTACGGCCGGAGAACGACTGGCCAATGAGGTGAGCAATCGATCTCGCTTTCGCTGTCACCAACGCATGTGCAAGCTTGTTAACACCTTCCCCAGATGTGTGATCCACGAACAGGTCAGGACTCTTGTTAAAAAGAATCCCAGTCTACAAAGAATAACATTCGTGGCCCATTCATTAGGTGGCCTGTTTGTTCGATACGCGATTGCCTTGCTGCACGAGCCGCATAACAGGTCAGCCGCTTAGTTCTGTCTGTCCACGACTGTTGTCGCTTCTTGTTGGAATTTCATTTGTATGTCCGTAATTTGTGCAGCGAGAAAGCTAGTGTTGGAGGCTCTAAACAGCAACCTGGATCGATTGCTGGTTTGGAGCCAGTCTGTTTCATCACATTGGCTACCCCACACTTAGGAGTGTCTGGAAAAGGCCAGGTACGCCCCACTTGTCGTGTTTTCATGATGAATAAGGCTGGCTTGTACATATTTGATGCTTCCTACTGTAATCCCCATTGCAGCTTCCGTTCCTTCTTGGTTTGAATGCTCTGGAGAAACTCGCTCCGTCTGTAGCTCCATTCATCACTGGGGAAACAGGGCGCCAGCTTTTTCTTGGTGATGGTTCAATGAAAGATAAGAAGCTCCCTATTCTTGTTGAAATGGCTGCTGATAGCCAAGGCAAACCATTTCTGTGAGTATATTCCAGTCGTGCTTGTTCAAATGAGACACTAATTATGGAGGTGAAGTTGCTGAATTGCACCCTGCATTTTCCTCAGGTCAGCGCTTCGAGCATTTAGGTTGAGGCTGCTTTACGCAAACGCTGGCTACGACCGCATGGTTGGCTGGCAGACCTCTTCTATCCGCAGAGCAGCTGAGCTTCCCATGGTATGTGTGTATTGGCGGGATTGGTTCTTAGGCGTAATAGTAGGGACAGCTTGGGAGCTGAGTACCCTGACAAGCTCTTTTCTGTTGCAGATTCCGAAGGCAGCAATTAGTCCGCTTTATCGCCACATTGTGCTCGTCCAGAATTATCCTGCTGTCGAGGGCAATAACTTGCCTGATCCACATGCTTTCACCACTGACCCATCAAATGATTTCGAGCTTTATCACGGTAATTCTTTGCTTTAGGGACGTTTTGCCTGTGTTACATGTTCCAATGGCTGATGCACCAACAAAACACGAATATGATTGTGCAGAGTATATGATTGCCGGATTGCAACAAGTCTCATGGAGGAAGGTGGACGTGAACTTTGAGGAGGCGTTTTTGCCATTCTTCGCTCACAACTACATCCATGTAAGTCGCTGACAAGTTTCTTATCTTCCTATCCTTCTCTTTGCTGATGTGTATGCAACGTAGTCCTCACCTGCTTTGCTTATTATGTTTGCAGGTGAAAATGGAGTGGTTGCACTTTGAAGGTGCTGGAGTTATTAGACATGTAGCTGACACGATTCTCGAGCAGCATTCTGACGCCTTTCTTAGCAAACTGTAAGAAATTCTGACAGTCTTTCTGGAATGTTTATAGATGTTTTTCATAGCAAACTGTGACCATCGGTCATTCGTCAACTGGAGTGGTAGTCCTTTTTAAGCCGGTTATCCTGGCTCTCTCAAATTGACAGACTTTTAGTAATATCTCCCCATACATCTTGCAACTGCTCTTTGAAGCCACTTCAAGGAGCATGTCACAAAAACGCATCGCGCCACCCTTCATTGCCCGGTTAGCACAACTTCTCGCCATTATGTACACAAACTCTGAAGGTACAGCTCATTCACCCAACCGTCATCCTCCCGTCAGGGCCTCAGATTCCAGGAATTTTACCCTGATTTCCTGATGTTTGACCCCGGTTTTTTATTGTAACCCTGATGAATCAGCCTTTTTGTTTTTACAACCCTGATGAATCAGTGTTTTTCTTTTCCTAATCCTGATTTTCCAGTGTTTCTAGTTTGTCGACACTGACGAGTCAGTGTTGTATCGGAGACGACCCTGAAACCAAAAACTCCGTGATTCTCGCAGTTTTGCGCGCCGTCATCATGCATGAACCCACCCTGCACCGACGCCACCCTGCGGCGCGCCCAGATACAGTTGAACGGGTTAATTTCGGGCTGTGTTGGCAAAACGGCGTAAAGAGATTGGCTGTCCCAGCTGAAGCAATGTACCGTTGTCACGTTGGATAACCTACACTTGTCATTACTTTCCATTGATGTGCACAAACAACCAAGCCTAGTGGCCCAGTGGGCCAGTGGTCTGCCTTGTTCTTTCCACCAGGGCAGGGCGTGCTGGGGCGGCCCGCTCAGGCACCCCACGCAGGGGGTCTCGTGATTCTGCCATTCCAGCTCTCCAGACTCCATCCCTTTCCGAAACATCAATCTCTGCAGTCTCTCTGAAGCCTGCTCGGCAGGCTCTCTCTCTCCCAGGGTTTCTCGTTACTACTCACCGATTCAGGAAGGTGACGTGAACGCGCCATGGCGATCACCGGTGAGAACAGCTGCGGTGATGATGACGACGATGCACTTTACGCCGCCACCGAGATGCTGGAGGCCAGAACGGGACTAGATTTTCTAGTTTCCGTGCTCTCCCATGAAAAAGAGAAGCCAGGTCCTGTCGCCTCAGTAGCAAACACTGGTGAAGCGTCTGGCCTCTGCCGCGGAGACGATCGTCCCCAGCCCGCGCATACTGCTAAGCCGGCCGTGCCGTCAGCAGCCGGACCGAGCGTCCGCTTGCCATCTCGTGCGTCGTCGTCGAAGCCTCCGCCTCGTTACAAGCAGGCCGTGCTCCGTTGGGCCGATCCTACAGATCCTGGACGTCCTCTCGCTGATGACGGCGAGTCGGTAAATCACGTTACGCCCACGCCATTTAACTCTAAAAAACCGTCACTAACCACTCTGATTTACGAAGAGGCCCTTGAAACGTTCAAGTCGACGTGGTCGACCGACTACCCATGGCTCATCCTCATAAAAAACACTGCTGGCATGCCTGCGTTCAAGTGCAGATTGTGCATCGACTTTGCAGGTGACGGTGGCAAGTGTGGCAAGAGTGGGCTGGGCACGGTGCAACCGATCTTCAGACCCAAGCCTTCAAGCGGCATGCCGCGACGAACAAGCACCAGTTGGCCATCAATCACCAGAAGCAGATGCTAGCTCAGGCTGGGATGCGCGGCTGTCGGACCTCATGTGCATGGCATTGCTGCCGTACGAGCCCGACTGGGCGGAGGTGGTGAAGATCTGGAGGGCGTACAAGAAGCGCAAGCCCATCACAACAGTGGCAGCACCAAAGAAGCAACCTAGTGCTAAGGGGAAAGAGAAGGTGGACGAGGATGCTGCTGGTGGTGCTGGCTCTGGGTGGGGGACAGAGACCCCCGTGCACAGGCACGGTTCTATGAGCGATGGTGGTGGTAGTGACGAAGATGAAGACATGTGTGTGATGTGAATTGTGTGTGCGGTGTGAGCGCCAAGTGGTCTGTGCCTGTAGTTAGATTAGAAGCTCATTAGAACCATATTTTAACTTTTCTTAACTTATTATACTTGTGATACCGGTAGTTGTTGTGGATTCTCACCGCCAGTGTTTTTTTTTAACTCACGCTGATGTGTCAGGGTTTTTTTTTTTCTAACCCTGAGAAATCAGTGTTTCTCCATTTACAACCCTGATGATCAGTGTTACAGCCCCAAAGGACCCTGAGTGCTCAGGGTCACCCAAAACGAATCTGAGGCCCTGCCTCCCGTCCTCACTGCACTCTACGCAACTCTTGGGTGAGTAGTTCCAGATTGCCTCCTGCAAGAATCTAACCCCATTTAACCCCACGGTGTTGAACAGATAGCTATTCTTCGTATCCTTATTAGCCACCCACACTTTTGCACCCAGATCAGCTGAGCACTTGTCGCCAACCTCCATTCCTGTCTCGTCATGCCAGCCTTTTTCCAAATCAGGCTCAGTGGCTGCTTCCGCCAGCTCGTGGCCAATTGTTGCTATCATGCTGTCCACGCCCCAGTTTCCATTTGGCGTTTTGCTGGCAAGCAAGAGGACAGCGGCAACAAGAAATAGTAATTGGTAAGATTATGAATCAAGGGGCGCAGTTGAGCAGCACATGCAGCGGATGAGAGAGGAAGAGTGAGGAGCGATATGGAATGGACGAAGTGGGCATGAGATGAATGGACAGCAGAGAAGTCATCGCACACTTACTAGTAGTACTCGCTCTGTCCAAGAACGCAGGAAGAGTCAGCGCACTGGCGAATAGGGTTACCGACGTGAATGTACTGATACAGCTTGCTGACTCCATTCTTGATCCCCGTAAACGCTGTTCGGAGTCCACAGTATCTGTCACAGAAGCCATCCCCACCAATGGTAACCGTAACATCCGCGCTGGTGAGCACCATGTAGATCCCATTAGCGTCCAAGGGAAAGCGCTTGGTGGTCATTATCTGCCTCTCGATAGCTGCAATTGGCAATCAGCAAGCGACCCAACATTAGAATTATATGATTACTAGGTGGGATCCCACTAGGTATATATGACCAGTCACATGGCACCACAGCATCCAATGCTACCTTACCTCCAATGATGCTCGAGCTTGTGTACTTATCGTAGGCTGTGCCTGTTAATTTGACCTGCATGAGTTTCCAGCAACACAGAGCAGCGTAAAGGGTCTTAGAGGGATGCAGAGAGATGAAATTGCAATGCAGAGCATTGACAGTGGAAACTGTAGCAGGGAGGGAGGCAGGTAGCTCCCGGTATAGGTAAGGAGCGGGGCAGAGACTAAGGTCCGCAAAAATTCATCGCTTCTTCGTCCTACGTTACTGACCCGACCAGATCATGTGGGACCAAACTGCCTCCTGTTGGCATAAACCACAAAACTTGGAGTCAGTACCTTGGGAGTGATGTAGTAGTATTTGCCGTTGGATATCTGGTAGTAGCGCGATGCAATCATCTTCCACCATCCGCGCACTGTCGCGAATTTCTGAAGGTGACACGGCGGGGAGGAGGGAAATCACAGGAGCTAAGTGTGACAACAGGGGGGGGTGGCAGGGGGCTAAGTCGGCATCACAGAGGGCACAGTTACTATGAGTGTTACAGAGGGGGAAGGAGGGGAGGGTACGGATTGGTTTTCCGAGGCACACGGCGAGCTCACCGAGGTGTAGGAGGTTGAAGAAATGGACTCGATGAAATTCTCCACGATGTTCACTTCCGACTGATACCACGTGCCGTAGTAGATTATGTAGAGATTAATCGGCTGTGTGAGCACGGCTCCGCCGTAGTAGTTTATTTGGTAGTTATTCTCCTTCATGGTTTCCGTGCGGTTCGAGAAGCGGTGATACTCCTTTTCCGGGTCCGCGCCGAGGATGGACATGCGATGCAGGAAGCTCCCGTAGGTGCGCTTCGCGCGCGCCTCGGCTTCGATGCGCTTCTTGACATCTAGTAGCACCGCGCTGTCCGCTGGAAAGACCTCCTCGCCATTCGCGCTTTTAAGATGGATTTCGGGGGCTGGCATTCCCCCCTCAGATTCGAACGGGCTTAGCGGAAGCTTCGAGTGGCCGATCTTGAGGTCTCTGAAACGCGCGTGCTGCTGGTGGGCCGGCGGAATGACGACACGGTGGCGATTAAAGAATCCGTGAGCACACGGAGATTTAATGGCGGAAAGGATGAAGGAAAGGAATATAAACTGTAGGGGACGTGTGAAGGCCATGACGCAAAGGTTGCCCTGCGCTTATAATCTGTCAGAAAGAAACGATTACAACTATGCGAGGCAGTTTCGCTAAGAGAAAGAGTTATCCTACCTAAAATATTGTAAGAGAAGCTGTTCACCTAAAGATTTTTTATCCGCGTAATGGATCAAATTCAACTGCGAGGTCGGTGATGCTGTTCTGGCTTGAACGTGTGCGGCGTCTTGGGATATATGTAGTCGAGCAGCTTGACTGGAAGAACAAATGTTTTGGTTTGGTGTGAGTTGGGAGGGATTGATGCAGCTCTGGGTTTCTTAGGGAAATGGAGTAGTCGAAAGGGCAACGAAATTGTCGTCCGAAATCGTCGATATTCGCAGTCCCCTGTAAACTACTATCAGCAAACGACAGTCATCGTCTGCGACGCCAGCAGGGCACGGTCACTGCCCGGTTGTTCTGTTACAACACAGAAAGGTAGGTTTCGCCAGAATCGCAGGAGTCAGATGTGTCAACGCAGAGGTGATGCCGCGAAGGAATCCAACGAAGGTACTGACCAGTTGTCCATCCGGAGAATGTTCGCGAAAAAGGCTGGTTACGCAACCTGACATTCTATCACTCGGCTGGACACTGCTGGATCGTGTATTCTCGCCGAAGGTTGACAAGGATGGTCATCCAAATCCTCGTCGCATCGCGTCTGCAGCAGCCACGTGGAAAGGGCTTGAGCAATTCCCGACTTCCGTTGAACCACTGTGACCAAAGGTGCACCGCGTATGAAATATTAACATTAGTGCAATGAGCATTCGTTTGCTGTTACTACGGTGAGCTACGCTAAAATTTTACCAGCTGCTCTTTTATTATAAGGTTTCGCCTGCACCTTGACCAGTATTTCTGGTACGCATGGAGAAAGCTCAACCTTGTACAAGTGGCAAAGGCAAACTGCAGAATCATTCAAATGCTGTATGTGCAACACAATCCTCATTGCACTCGACCGGGCAAATTCCTTTCCAACATGATCCCCTCCCCACAACTGCCTGCCAACTGCCAACTCCATACACATTCACCTCTCACAGTCTGTTGTATCTCTCCCAATGTTCTCACTAGCTGTCGCTATCCCCATCATGCCCAACATCGCACGCTCCTTGCCAAACCTATCCAACACTGTCCCTCTCCCACTACCAGCATGGTCCGATCTCCCACTTCCCACTCTAGACCCTGACGATCCAATGGCTCCTATTCCCCCATCACCAGCAGAAATCCTATCAGAAAGAGAAGCACTGATAACAGCCCAGCACTCCACTGCATCTATGCTAAAGTTTGGTGATGAAGAGAGTGAAGGGGAGTTGAATGTGGTGCTGGGGCGAGAGTGACCAGAGTCGAAATCCGCCGAGAGGAAAAGGCCGAAATGACCCGGTTGGCCGCCCAGACCAATGCCATTGGGAATGGATTCGGACGCGAATCCTGATGCACACTGTGGTTGGTAGGAAGGTGAGGGAGAGGTAGGTATATCAGCCAAACAGCGGGACTGTAAGAAAAGCAGCAGCAACGGGAAGGAAGAGAAAGGAGAAAAACATGAGTCTCTTGCCATGTACTCACGATAACACCACGTAACCATTGTATGTTGGTGCTGGTGCCGGCTGCTTTCAAAACAGCAGCGGTGGGTTTTGAGACGTCTCAACACTCACACTACCAGACATCCATCCATAACAACTCAACCTCAGACAACACCACGCACCCACTGTATGTTGGTGCTGGTGCCGGCTGCTTCCAAAACAGCAGCGGTTGGTTTTGAGACGTTTCAACACTCACACTGCCAGACATCCATCCATAACAACTCAACCTCTGACAACACCACGCACCCACTGTATGTTGGTGCTGGTGCGGGCTGCTTTGTCAATAGCAGCGGCGGGGAGGATTTTTTAGTCGACACGAAAATCGTAGCAACATAACGTCTGACAGAACCACGTACCCACTGTATGTTGGTGCTGGTGCCGGCTGCTTTGAAAACAGCAGCGGCGGGGAGGAAGGAGAAGAGGAAGGAGCGCATGTCACCAAAGAAAGCGCTGCCTCGCTCCCACGGCTTGGAAGCAAAGGCCCCAAAGATGGCTCCAGCTGAGTCACGGACCACGAGAACGGTTGGGTGTGGTACCGATGACACCTGGGAAGGAAAGGGGGGAAGGGCAAGTAGACAAGGAGAACAGGATTTTAAAACGTCTGTACAAAGGCTGAACTGGGTGCTGCTGCTGATGCTGTACCACTATTTGCTTTGCGCCATATGAGAGATGACAGCAGCTGCTGCTGCCGCCACCCTATCCTTTCCTTCCCTCTGTTCCCCAAGCACAAGAACGACAATGCAGGCTATTCTTATACTACTGTGGCCAGTCCTACCTTCCCCAGAAACGAGTTGAAGCTTAGGCCATGCAGTTTGCTGCTGTACAGCAAACACCACTCCCGACACTCTTTGTCCTGTAGTGCACCGGCTATGTGCCACGTCAGCTCCTTCTGAAGCAGCCACGTTTCCTCCCTACTATCCCGCCGCTGCACCCCTGCTTCTGAGATGATCTGGCGGCCGCTGGCGGTGACAGCTGGCGCAACAAGAGTGGGTAGCGGCGGACCTGGAAAGGACAAAGAGGGCAGAAGCAGTGAAGGAAGTGGAACATTCGTTAAAAGCACAAGTGGAACATTCATTTTGAGATTCTACAACAACGGGGGATCACTCAGTTACACAAGGACCATTCAGTTACGAAGGAACTATGTCTCCGTAAACAATTTCTGGAAGCTCCCAAAGTATGCGTCCACTACAGTGTTCCGTGACAAAAAAAAAAAAAAAAAAAAAAAAAAAAAAAAAACAAATCAGAGACTCACGGAGATCTGGAGGGGTAAGGAGACTTCGGAGAAACTTCTTGACAGCAGGGACCGCGGTCCACCATCGAACAGCATCCTGGTAGGAAAGCTCCCTTCCATCATCAGCAGCAACACTGCCACCATCGTCATCAGCTCTGGTATCATCATCAACGCTGGGATCAGCAGCAAAACTGGCACCAGCACTACCATCCCTACCTACACTCTCCCCTTCTTGCTCTGGCCTCCCTACTTCTTTCCCCTCTGGCTGCTCCTGCCCTCCTCCTGCTCGATCCAATGGTGCTGCTGAAGCTGCAGAAGCATGAAGAGAAGCAGCAGCAGTGGAAGACTGACCAGAAGATGGGTGGAGAGCGGTAGAAGTGGGTGAGGAGGAATCACGGGAGGAGTGACTGAGAGAAGCCCGGGTACTAGAGGTGGGACTGGATGGGAAGGCAGAGGAGACGAAGGCTTGGATGAGGGCAGGCGGGAGAGTGTGCTGGGGACCGAAGACAGTGGTGAGAGCACTGCGGATGACCTCCTCTACCTCCCTCCTGCAGTGGAGAAAGGTGATGGGAGCAAACGGACACATCATTTAGATGCATTTTGTTTTTTAAACGATTTTCACAATTTACATGTCACTTATGATTTTTCTAACAAATAACAACTCCGCTCAGAAAACATTCTGAATGTTTGCCTGTCAACCTTTCCTGACTTGAGAATGTCCATGACTTGAATGCACTTTCGGTCAACTTTGAGAATTCTCAAAAGTTTCTCATATATTCCCGACTCCGGAAACATTTTGAATGTTTACCTGTCGATCTTTCCTGACTTGAGAACGTCCATGACTTGAAAGCACATACGGTCAATTTCATCTGGTGAACCCTTGTCGAACACGGCCTGATTGATGGGAAAATATTCAAGAGGAATTGGAGGGTACAGAATATAATGTTGAGAGTTGAATGGCAGTAAATGTCGATGTCAGCAGGTGAACCCTTGTTGAACATGGTCTGATGGAAGGGAAACAAAATCTGACCAGGGATTGGTGGGCACAGATGGCATTAAATGTCAAAATCACCTGGTGAACCCTCGTCAAACACAGCCTGATCTCGCATATTTAAAGTCGAAACCCTTCGTAATCTGCAAAAATGAAACAACACAACAAAACCTTTCACGGCGTAAAAGACGGGACCAAACCTTGACAGCTGCGAACAACTGGAAGCACATCAGCCCATCCTTGTTCCCCTGAGTTGCGATCTCAAAGAGGCGAGCCCCCAGACTGCCGTGAATGCCATAGTATGCCTGGCGGACAGATGGGACGGTAGGCACACATATGGGACAGAAGCAAACCAAGATGGAGAGACAGATGGGACACACATGAGTGGCGATCTCAAAGAGGCGAGCCCCCAGACTGCCGTGAATGCCATAATATGCCTGGCGGACAGAGTGGACACACAGATGGGATGGGGAACATACAGATGCGAGAAAGTAATACGGGATATGGCACACAGATGGGAGAAAGTAATACGGGATATGGCACACAGATGGAGCACATGGCTCATAAGTGAAACCAGACAGCCGAGCAGAGGCGAGCAGGGAGTTGGAGTGGAGTGCGGTGCAGAGCAGTGCAGCTAGGTACCCATGAAGCAGTACCTGGAACACACTCGCTATGACATGTTGCCCGTTGCTGCGTGACTGTGCCGCGAGTGACACAAACAGGCGCTGCAACTCGTCCCACTCCCGAGGCGAGTACAGCCTGCCTGGCAGGAGGGGGTGCAGGCAGGAGGGACAAGAACACGAAAATTCCAATGACTGATTCAGAGATACAAATTTTTGCAGCTCTCCCGAGGCGAGTACAGCCTACCTGGCAACAGGGGGTGCAGGGAGGAGGGACAAGCAAGCACACGGCAATCCTAATGAATCAGTCAGGGATGAGGTCATCTCCAGCTCCTCCCACTCCCGAGGCGAGTACAGCCTGCCTGGCAGGAATGGGTGCAGGCAGGAGCGAGAAGCAAGCAAATGGCAAGTTCAATGCATGGTTCAGGAGTAACGGTTTTTGCAGCTCGTCCAACTCCCGAAGCGAGTACAGCAGCCAGGAGGCACAAGAGCAGGGAAATCCCAATAAATTCGGTTATGAATGACCGAATAAAAGGTAAAGAACATTTATTTTATGTAGGTCTTCACAGCTGAAACCATTCCTACTGCTCTTGTTCATAGACCTGGCTACAAACAGAATCTGGCTACAGTTGATTATGTCCTCTTGCATCTGCAGCCGGGAATATCGCAAAATCGGAAAAAAACTTGCAGTCACGGCAGACCTTGACCGACCTTTTTAGCCGGTCAGTTCCTTCCGTCGACTGCTCGGCTCCCATCCTGTGGTGAACGTTCTTCGAGAATTCTCCCAAAAATGGCCGACTCTCGTTGCGATGTGACACCTAAGTCGGTTCAAAAATAGCTCTGAAATTGCGATTACCAAGAAAATAAGAGGCGTTGCAACTGATCATTTTCTAGACACTGCAGCAGACGCTGCTGCCTGTTGTCGAATTTCTAGTCCTGCTGCTTGATGGTGTGAGTTTGTTACTCATTCGCTCATGCGGTTCAGTTGGGTTCCTTACGCTTCAACACGGTTTAATGCTGAACCGTTATGAACCGTAACGAGCCGAACATATATCCGTGGTTCATAGAATGTCCGTCTTCTTCCTCTCCATGCAGGTCGAGGTTCCTGAATTTAGTCAATAAAGCTTGCTAAACAGTCCTTCGTGGCAAGGTATAACGGATCACATTCATTAAAAACACTCGCATCACAACCAACAAAGAAACAGGCACCAATGTGACAACATTGCACACAAAAAGGCGGAATGAAGCAGGGCTCTGCACATGTATCTAGCACGAGAGTAGGTACACACGCAGGCACTAACTTCATGCTTTTCTGATAATATATTCACGACCGCCATCTAATCCTTTTCTTGCGCCTGGAGTCCCCAAACTCTGCGCGTCCAGCATCGATGAGAGCGAGTCGGCAAAATGCCGAGGGCGGATGAGCTGCGTCTGACGATCCGAAGGAGGGAAACGAGGATGTTCCAGATTGGGAGCTGAAAAGAGACCCCGTTGGTGCTGACATGGCATGGGATGGCATAACGCTCAGGCTGTGGTGGATACTGGCAAACTTTGCCTGAAGTGCATGCACCTGGAACGAAGGGCAAGTAAGAGCAAAGATACAAGCGGACAAGAAAGGAGGTTGAGAAGTGGCAATTCACGCTTTGCACAATGGTGCCGAGACCAGGACAAGAACACATGACGTCCATACCCTCTCTCATCCACGTACCTCCTTGGCCCGTTTTCACATACCCAAGAATAAACTGTCTCAGTTCCTCAGTTCTCATTCTGCCCCAACTGGTCCTGACCTAAGAAACAACAAGAATCCACATCCACACCAGTATCCAGGCAAACATTCCCTACCCACCCACACTCCGCTCCCCCCACTCCCTCACTCACCCGCCTCAGCTCTTCATCGAGCGCCCACGGCTCCTCTCCAGCTACCCACGCACTCTCGAGATATCAAACAACCCGTCCAATCCACCCCCAACAACCGGACTCCCAATTTCTTGCCCCCCTAACACTCACCCGCCTAAGCTCTTCATCCAGCTCCCCGCGGCTCCTCTCCAGCTGCCCGCGCACTCTCGAGATATCAAAACACCGCGTCCAATCCACCCCCCGCCACCGCCTCCAGGTCCTCCCTCAACCTCGCCGGAAACCGGTCCATGAGAGGCATCAGAAAGAAGCAGTTGAACTTGAGCTCAGCAGACATCACAAAGTGGTCCCGGATCCCCTCGAATATCTGCATGACTAGAGCGTTTACTATGTCTTCGGAGGAAGGGGCGAGGCGGCGTGTCCAGAGGGTGGATTCGAGGAGATCCGCTAGCCTCCCTCCTGTGCCACTGCCACCTGCTGCTGAACCAGCAGCAGCAGCACCGGCAGTAGCACCACTGCCAGCACCGCCACCAGCAGTAGCACTAGCGGTGGTACCAGTAGCACTGGATCGGCCGGGTCCGCCCACTGCCCCTCTGTCCCCCCGGCCGTCATCGCTTGGGCTTGACTGGTAGTCGGTCGGGCCAAAGGGCGGCGAGTTTTGTCTGCTTGTGGCAACTGGGACTGGCATTGGCGTGGATGCTTCGAAGGCGCCGACAGCAGCGAGGAGGGAGGAGTCCTGGTTGGGCATGGCTGAGTCGAAGAATGAACGCAGGGCAGAGCGAGACTGCATGGGGGGAGAGAGGGCGAGGGGGGGGTGGTGGTGGGGTTAAAAAAAGGGAGCAGCGAGGAGGGAGGAGTCGTGGTTGGGCATGGCTCAGTCGAAGAAGGAACGCAGGGCAGAGCGAGACTGCAAAATGGGGGGGGGGAGGGTTTGGAAGAAGGGGAACAAGTGAGGAAGTATGAGCAAGGAGTGAGCGTTAGGAGGGAGCAGGAAGGAGGGAGGAGTCGTGGTTGGGCATGGCCGAGTCAAAGAAGGAACGCAGGGCGGAGCGAGACTGCAAGGGCCGGAAGAATGGAAAGGACGGAGAGGGGCCAGAAAAAAAGGGCAGTGAGGAAGAGAGGGACACTGCTGTGCGTGGCTGAAGAAATATTCATTACATTTGTGGTGCGAAACTAAGGAGAGAGGAGGGTTGTGAGAGGGAACAGGAGGAGATGGCCTACCCTGTTATGCAGAGACCATGTGACGAAGCGGGTGGTGCTGGTGAGATCCTCCATGCACCTGAGGGCGGGTAGCAAAAAAAGCACGGATTTGCAAGCAGAGGAGGTTCAGCCTGAAACACGTGTGTTGAACACGTGTGTACTGGAGTGGCCGCGTGTTGTAGCGAGTAGTGCTGGTGAGATCCTCCATGCACCTGAGGGCACGCAGCAGAAGGCGGGTGGAGAGGCAGAGGCCAGAAAAGACAGGTGTAGTCTGACTCTGAACTGAAACTTGTGTGTTGAACATGGTGTTGTGGAGTGAGCACATGTTAAAGCGAGTGGTGCTGGTGAGATCCTCCATGCACCTGAGGGCACGCAGCAGAGGGCAGGTGGAGAGAGACGAACGGCAGAACGACAGGGATTCGCAAGCAGAGGAGGCTTAGTCTGAAACGTGTGGGGCGCTCACTTGTCAATGCAGGACCATTCAGTGGAGGCGTGTGCACGAACCGCACGACTTATGCTACGACCCCCGCACCCTCCCCCACCGCTCACTGTCAGCCCCCCAACCTGCCCAACCTCCCCAACGTGTGGCACCCTCTCTCACTGCTCAACTGCTTAACACCCCAACCTGCCCAGCCTCGCCTAACTTGTGGCACCTTCTCTCTCTGCCTCTCACTTGTCAATGCAGGAGCGCTCTGTCGTGTCCACAAACTTGTGGCACGACTCCTGCACTCTCCCTTACTGCTCACTCTCAGCCTCCCAACCTGCCCGACCCACACCCCCCCCCTTTGCCTCACTTGTCAATGCAGGAGGGTTGAGTAGTGTCCACGAACTTGTGGCACGACTCCTGCACCCACTACCCACTGTCAGCTCCCTAACCCTTCCTGAATCCCCCCATTCCCCTCTCAGCTCACTTGTCAATGCAGGAGCGTTCAGTGGCGTCCACAAACTTGTGGTACGAACGTGTGGCACCCTCTCTCACTGCCCAACCTACCCAACCTGCCCGACCTACCAACCTGCCCGACCTACCCAACCTGCCCAAACGCCCGTCCTGTCCCTCACCTGTCGATGCAGGAGCGCTCAGTAGCGTCCACAAACTTGTGGTACGACTCCCTGCACTCGCTCTATGAACGTTTCATGCACCAGCATGGGCTCGTTGTCCCTCTGAGGAGGGGGAGAAGGGAAAGTGACAGGCACATAGAGGTGGTTTGTGGACGTGAGTCAGCTTGTGGTACGACTCCCGCACTCGCTCTATGAACGTCTCGTGCACCAGCATCGGCTCGTTGTCCCTCTGAGCAGTGGTGGGGAAGAAGGGAGAGGGCGGAGGGGAAGGGAGACAGGAGGGGAAAGATAATATTGAATGTCTCGAGCACCAGCCTCGACTCGTTGTCCCTCTAACCGAGGGAATGAGCGGCGTTTTTGAGTTGACTCAAAAGCAGCCTCGACTCGTTGTCCCTCTAACCGAGGGAATGAGCGGCAGGTGACTTGTGAATGAGTGCAATCTTGTCGTGTGACTCCTCCTGCACTCTCACTCTATCAGCCATCTCACCTCAACAAGCCCCGTGGCTATTGAGACGATTTTGAGGTGCCTTAAAAAAATCGCTGCATGAGCATCTCACCTCGACCAGCAAAGTGGCTCACCTTGAGTAGGAAGAGCACGATGGGCAGCAGTCGTCCCACAATGTGTGATAAACGGAACCCGAGCTGACATGAGAGGGAAGGGAGGAGGGAAGCGGGGAGGGAAGGTAGGAGGGAATACAAAATTAGGCCCCTCAAAAAGGACAGGGAGCATGTTGGAGCAGATGAGAGAAAGGTGGGAAACCGAAGTTGCTCTGTGCAGAGTTTTTTTTTGTTGAGATAAAAACGCATCCCACAACACGTAACCCGGCAGATCATACTGACCCCCAAGCCATACCTGTCGAAGGAATGGCTCGAATACGTCCCAAGCCTTGGCAACAGCAATCACACATGCCGTCCTGCCAGGCACGAGAAAGGAGAGAGAGAGGAGAGAAAAATGCCAGCAGGGAGTAGGCAAAAGGAAAAATAAATTATTGCGTCATGAGGCAGTCAAAGGGATGCAGTCGTAAGGGCGGTAGGCGCAGGGGCGGCAACCCCAACGGACACCAATTGAAGCGCACAATATTTACAAACCAGATAGGAAGATAGCGCAAGAGAAGCCCGAGAAGCACCTGAAGCGCAAGAAGTGCAAGAAGCACCTGAAGCGAAAGAAGTGCAAGAAGCACCTGAAGCGCAAGAAGTGCAAAGAAGCACCTGAAGTAGTCGGTGCCGTCGTGCACGCCCTCTACACTACGCACTCTCTCGTGCCCCGAAACACGAGCGGAGCTCCATGCAAAGCGCAAGAGAACCCAAATCCCAGAAAGAGAGAATACAAGGTGTGCAAGCGCATTGAAATACCCACCTGAAGTAGTTGGTGCCGTCGTGCACGTCCTCCGCATCGCACACATTCTTGAGTGCCAGAGACACAAGAACAGCTCCAAGCAGAGCGCAAGAGAATCAGAGGCCAAGAGAAGAGAGCACAGAGAGAGCAAGAGAGGAGCGCATAGAAAGCAAGGGAATTGCAATACCCACCTGAAGTAGTTGGTGCCATCGTGCACGTCCTCCACACCGCACGCATTCACTATCTCCTCCCTTGATATCGCAGGGCACCGCACTGCACCCACCCACGAACCGGAACTCCGCCATTGCCCGGTGGTACTGCGCCCCTCCAAAGAGCCGCATGCTGGCGTTCTGATGGAAGGGGGGTGGCGAAGGATGGGGGGAATATAGGTAGCACTGAGGCGACAAGGGAGAGGAGAGATGCAACGGACATTAGAAACAGAGCCTTGAACCCTGCCATTGCCCGGTGGTACTGCTCCCCTCTAAAGAGACGCATGCTTGCGTTCTGTATAGGGGTGGGGGGGGGATGGGGGGAATATAGGTAGCACTGAGGCGACAAGGGAGAGGAGAGATGCAACAGACATTTGAACAGAGCCTCGAACCCTGCCGTTGCCCGGTGGTACTGCGCCGCTCCGAAAGAGACGCATGCTTGCGTTCTGGTGGAAGGAGGAGAGGCGGGTGCAGAGAGGGAAAGGAAGGGGGGTTACAACATGGAGCATTGTACCTGCCTTGAGTCATCCTCTTCTGGAGAGGAAATTCATTAGAGAATAAGGGAAAGGAACGTTCTCCTTGTTAAAAGTTGAGTTTTGAGGCGTCTCAAAACTCAGCTTTTATCAGCATTAGAGGACAAGTGAAAGGAACA